>PVKN010006956.1:0-27520 GCA_004027915.1 Capromys pilorides
GGAGAGAGAAGGAAGGAGAGGGAGTGGGGAAGGAGGCGGGGGGGGGGAGGAGGAGAGAGAGAAGGAGGGAGGGAGAGAGAGAGAGAGAGAGAGAGAGAGAGAGAGAGAGAGAGAGAGCCCGCGCACAGATGCAGATCCCTTGGAAAAAAACTAATCAAAGTCCTGGTAAATTTTAAAATATTATACTGCTATCTGTGGTCAGACGTGTGACAAAAGAGAACAACAATGACCATCAGCAATATCCCCATATAGGAATCAGGAGGCCTGTAAGGTGAAGCTAGTTTAGAGGCTAACTAGCTGAACAACCTTTAGAAAGTTATTTTACCCCAAAATACCAATGGAAAAATCAGAATATTCATACCGTGGCATCCTTGGGTTGTATCAGCAGCTTTTGTCCACTTCCTACTGGATCATTTGCAGTGCTCTCTGTAGTAAGCTTCTGAGACAACCGGCTTGCAGATTAGGTCTTCAGACCCTAAGGAGCCCTATCTTCTTTTTACTGAAGTTTTATATCTGAGACTCTATCTAGCTTTGATGACTCTTCTTTTAGTTTTGAACCTATAAATCAGAATTATTTTCATGGTTGAGTTGGCTGTCAAACTTCGGTCTGCAGGAAGCTATGAGAAAAGCTTTTAGAAAGCTAGATTTATACACTTATTGAAATCAGAACTATTATTTTTTTTGAGTGTGTGGCTGGTTCAGCCCACCCTAGGGGCAGGGCTGGTGCAGCATATGCGGGGAACTGAAGCGTAGTCCCTGTGTGCTTGCCTAAGCTTGCCTAAGAAGGCACTTTAGACCGCTGAGCTATCTCACCGGCCTTGAAACCAGAAATATTGGTGCAATTTTTATTCTTACCATAGAACCAGAACTATTGAACCTAGGGAAGAACTTGAGTATAATGTCCTTGAACCACTCCTATATACCTGTTTGAGAGAGGATTTCCTTATGTAGGAAGAAGGTGAGAGTTTACCAAGAGTTGAGGACAGTATGTGATTTTCAGTCTGTCTCCTGGTGCTCCAACAAAGAGACTTATTTGGGGGTGAAGAACTCTTGATCTTTTGCTAAAGGGTACAGATCTGTGCAAAGAGAGGCACTGGTAACATGAAGGGTTTTGAAGCACCTTCCTGTGATAGGTGTGGAATGCAGAGGGGAATTGTTTCATATAGACTAAAAACATACCATCCTGCATAAGAACTTTAACACTGTTTCTACCCCAAGTAGTCAAAGTCATTTCACTTTTCCCTTTCAAGTAAAGTATAAGAACGTTCTGGGTTATGTATGGAATGGAGCAGCAGGGTCTAGTTCTCCCTGTTAGGTTTGAATTGGACCCAAATGTCCCAAGCCCTAAACTGCTCACCAGCAGAGACACTACTATCTGCAGGGAACTCAGCTCCGTACCGAAGTGGCCATCGACAAGCACAGCAAAGGATATAAGGTGGCACAAGGAAGCTTGCAGGTTTGGGATATATCTGGAGACACCCGAGGATTTACATTAGACCCTGCCAGGGTTGCCCATGGAGATGCAAGACTGCCAGAGAACCTGGACTACAGATGTGTACTGGGATCTTCCCAGTGGGTGTCCTGCCTGCTCTCCATCACTAAAGGAAAGGAGATGGTGTTCTTTGTGCACCGTGGATGGTCTCATTGCACTCCGCTTGCACCTAGGCATTGTAAATTCCCTGCTATATTGCCTTTACTCAAGCCTGGTAGTCTCTACTGTTTTTTTCCCTTCCCTCTGCATGTTAGACTTTCTTCTTATCCATGGGGAGTGAAGGAAAGTTGACACTAGAACCAAACTAAATTTTGCTGTCATAGTTCTCAAAAATATATCATCAGCCTTATCGATATAGATCTCTTAATATGCTATTAAGAATCATGTTAACTACCACCACCATTACTGCAACTTTAATAAAGTATGTTCTTCCCATCAGCCATTGTGCTAAGCACCAATATACTTCAACTCTTTGGCTGCTCCTGAGCATGTTGTGAGGTTGGCACTACAACCCCTTCGTCACAGATGAGAATTCTTCCAGCCAGGGAGTCAATGCAAAATATTGAACACCTAGTCTTATTGGTCAGTACCTGACCTATTATGGTACACAGAAATTATAGTCTTAATAGTCTGAAAATTTAATCCTTATCTTTCCACATTCCTTTTCTGGTTAAGACCAAGTCCTTCTTAAATCTCAGTTTAAATATGGCTTCTTCAAAGCGATATCCATTCCCCAGAGGTCTGGGCTAGTGTTTCTTCTCCTCTTCCCCCTTAGCATTGTGCTATTGGGTAAAGCCATTCATATCTCTAAAAACTTATTTACACTTTGCAAACAAACAAACACCAAATAAACACCCTAGTCATGTTCTCTGAACTAATTTTCCTGGCAGAAGGATCGACATAGAATTTTTGTGTGGGGGCACCCTACCAGTTATCAGCAAAAACAGATTTTCTATTTGCATTATGATTATAATCTTAAAATATGTTCTCCTTTATGTTAGCATGAAGGTGTGGTTCTTTAATTGTCATGGGTTAAGGAGAATAGAACAGAGTGAACCCAATAAGGGCATGATATTGCTGTGCCAAGTGAAGATCAAATGATGTCACAATACACCCCATAAGAAGATTTATAGGCACTCATATAGAAAACATGTGTTGGAGAAGGCACACTTGGTTATGGAGCTGGGCTACATTGTGAGTCATTCATTGTTGGCTTCAATAAAGCATCTTTTACTACATTCAGCTAATGATGCTGAGTTGAATTTTATTAGTGCTGAGGTACTGTTATTTATCTTGGACTTGTTGAAAAAAAATTGAACATCTTACTGAGAGTGTACACTGATGTCAGGCATTATGCTAAGCATTTTCCATACACTGTCATATTAATATTCACAGTAATCCAGCAGTACAGGGGTTGTCACCCTCATCCCATGAATGGCAAGACAGAGGCTTGAAGAGGTTAAGTGACTCACCTAAGGTCACACCAAACCCCAGGGAAAAGCGGGGGGTGTCAGTGATAGCAAAGCCAGTGCTCTTAGTTTAGATTTCAATATATGTTTATACAACTGTTTAAGAGCTAAGGCATGTTGTCGTACCTAATTTTATGTTTATTCATTTTTATGTAACATTAGAATAAATGAAGTCAATGCTAGCTATATAGGAGAACTGGGGCTTTGCATTCTCCAGTAGCTAAAACAGTAATGTCCATGTACGTAGAGCCTGTGGTTTTCTTGTTCACAGTTGTATTTCAACAGCTGGTAGTTTGGCCACTGCTCAACACATAGTAGGCGATTCATAAACACTTGGTGAATGAAAGAGGCACCAAATCTTTCATCATCTTGAGGAATTTTCTTTTCCTAATCTGTTTATCTATGTGAGGCCAATTCCAAAGCTTTACAACCAAAGATCACTGGGGAGCTAACTCTGTTCTCTTGCTGTGAAGTTAAAGCTGTACCCTCTGTTTGAATTGTTTCTGATGGCATCCTGGGAGGTGCTTGTTTTTCTGGTGGTCTTCCTCGGCCAGTCTTGTGGAGCCCGTAGCAAAACAGTAAACACATTAGTTTATGAAATGATTCCTCTCCAGTCTCCTTTTCATGCCAAACATTTTTCAAGTACTTTGTAATAGGATCCAATTTTCCAAAACATTTCTGGCAACTTTCAGGAACACACCTTTGCCTGATCACGCTTACATTATATCTGATGAAAACAGGATGTAACAACAATGAAGATTTATTTGATGTCAAGTCATTTAACACCCAAATACGATATAAAACAAAATAACATTATCTTTTAAATGCATTAATATTGAGATGCATCCTCTGGTAAAATATTACCCCAGGAAACAAAATGTTAAGAGAGACACAACAATAAAAGATAGACAGTATTTTGAAATGAAAAACATTGTTCCATTTACTAGATTGCTGGAGTAATCTGCACTAGAATAGTCAACTGTCTTGCATCTCTATAGAGATAAAAGTCTAGAAAGTCAGTACAGCTGACTGTTGACTATATTAATTATATATTGACTGGTGATTATATCAATTATATATTGATGTATCATTTATTTTTAGATACCTTTTGCAGTCTTACTTAATCCTCACAAGTTTTCTGTAACATCATAAGTAAGTAGAAGTCCTTTTTAAAACTCGAAAAGGCTACTATGGATTTGTTGCAAATAATTTACATCATTTGATCAGCTTGTGGGCAACTAGGCTGATTATTAACTGATTACTTCTAAAGCTATCACTTGAGGTAGGTCAGTGGTACATGCAGCTTGTTATTCAAGCTACGTGGGAACATGGGACGCTGAGGCAGGAGGATCACAAAGTTGAGCACAGCCTGGGCCACCTATAAAGACCCTGTCTCAAAATACAAAAAACAATGAAGGGGTTGAGGATATAGTTTAGTGTTAAAGCGCCCTAGCTTGATTGATTCCAGTACCTCAAAAATAGAATGCCTTCCTTATCAAATGGATATAAGGACTATCTCCACCCTAAGTGACTATCATAGAGGTGGCCTGAATGTGACGTGAACTAAGACCCTCATTGCACTGGTGTTGGGCCCCCAGTTGGTGTGCTGCATATGTGGCTGTACATTACCCACTTGGCATCTGTTAATTAATTTTTGCAATTAACATAATAAAAAATATAACTAAAGCATCAATGAAATGATGCAACAGAATAAAATACTGCACATGAAGAATTTGTTTCTCAAATGTGTTATTTCTTATTCTTTGTGAATTAGGTTTGTAACAGATGGGTGATAATATGGGTCATCTGGTGGTAGGAGGCTGCCATTATATCAAACACCTGCTCTGGGGTGGTATCCTCCCTCCGCTCTTCTTCCCAGTACTGTAGTAGAGAAATCAGTTCAAAGGAAATATCTCTAAAGAAAAATAACAAATAACTACAAAAGAAAAGCATGATCAATTATATTTATTCATCATTGTATTTTTATGTGGTTCTTCTACTACCTAGATCACAGTTTCAGGACATTAAGATCACAGGGTCATCTGACAAGGGACAGTTCCAGATCATTCTGCTGTCTACTGTCAGAGCTCTTGGGCAACAGGATCTTGTTTTTCAACCATGGATTTCTTAGCTGTGATTTAAGGGTTCACTGAGAAAATGGATAGAAATCTCGTAAGACAGTGTAGAGTTACATTAAAGAATCTCATTAAAGCAAGATTCCCTAGAATGTGTCCCATGCTGGTAACATATACAGTGAGAAATACACAAAACAAAGACTCCAAAGTTTTGGGTATTTTAAAAATATATTTGCTCTGATAACTTTGCCTTTTGTTAAAAGTCACTACAGCAAGGGATGTAGCTTAGTGGTAGAGCGCTTGCCTAGCATGTGTGAAGGCCGAAGTTTGACCTACCACTACCAAAAGTATTTAGTATAATTTGCTTCAACTAAAGCTGCACACCAAGATCACTTGAAGGCTTGCAGGGCCCGTCAGAGCATGCCTGGACTGCTTCTGCAGTTTTTAAGGCAGAATGGTCAGTGCACTTGTTGGAACATGTCGCTCACCCAGAGAGTTCTTCATAATTCTGTTAAGGACCCTGGTTACTTGAAGGGGATCAGGTCAGGCCACCCCAAAATATGCTGCTTTTCTATATTGATTATTTTTAGCCAAAGGCATTTGAGAAACAGCAGAAGGGGCCTGGAAAGGGGGCTTTTTGATTTCCTCTTTTCTACCTCAAAGGGGTCATAAAATTTCCTGTAAGTGAGGCACGCTCCTTTACAGGGACAGAAGAAGATCCTTATTACCAGAGACTGAGAATCAGCACTAAAATGGATCTGTGAAAACAGACTTATCGCCCATGAATTTTCTTCAGAATATATCGCAGTTACTTTCTTACAATTTAATGCCTCTAATCTCAAATCTTTTGCCATGTCTTTACAAATTTATCGTTCCTTGGCCTAAAATGCATGATTTTTGCTTAATATAAGAGTTCTGCTCTGCTCATTTCTTCGGCCTTTGCTTCCTTGCAAATCCCCAAGTATATATAAAAGTATATATAGAATGTAAATATAATCTGTAGGCTTTTCTCCCGTTAGTCTATGATAGTTTAATTTTTAGGCCCCAATACAGTTACTAAGGAAGTGAAGGAGAAATTTTCCATCTCTAACATTATGAACATCTGCTCTACCCAGAGCATTTTCAGACTTTGTAAGAATTATCTGGGGAACTTGTTATATATTCAGTTGTTCAAGCTCTTCCCCCAAAGATTATGAAAGATTATGATTAAATAGAACTCAGAAGCCTGGGACTCTACATTTTTTTTGTAGAGCACAGCAGGTGATTCTGATGCAGTCTTGTGGAGCAAATGCTGAGAAGCCGGACCCTGTCAGTTGCTTTTCTGATTGTACATTAGATTTACTCCAGGAGCTCTGATGACCTCCTGATGCTCAGGATGTGACCGGTCCAGAGGGATTCTCTGGTAACAACCAGGTGGACAGACTATGCAGTCAGGGCTTTAGAGTCTAAACCAACCAGATATGGTAATGGTTGACTAGGTATAGCACAGATGGCTAAAATTCTTTCCCAGAGATTCTGACTTAGAAGAATTAGGACTGAGGTTGTAATAAACCAACGAAGTGACTTTCATCCTTAGGCAAGTTAGAGTTTAAAGGTTATTGGTATCATGCACGAGTTGATGACTCACTCTCATGCTGTAAAACAGAACACCTCTCTGGGTGCTAGAACCTGAGTTGAAAATTTGATGAAAAAGAATACCGTACCAGAGCGTTTTTAAATTTTGAAAAATAATAAGATTAAAACTTTTGAAATTTGAAAGTGTGTTTAGTGCTTTTTTCTTGAGCATCCATGGTTTTCTACAGATTTTAGGTGGTATGGACTTGAGTTTAATGTAGAACTCTATCACTTTTTGTTTAATTTTCTGGTTAGAAGAAGTAGAAATTTGCTTATGTGTACATATGCATATTACATGAGTTCTTTTTTAAAAACTTCTTTAAAAGATTATGTATTTGGTACAGGGTCTCGCCATCTAGCTTGGACTCAGTGATTCTCCTGTCTCAGCCTCCCCAGTGCTGGGATTACAAGTGTGCTCCCATGCTTGTGCTTGTCAGGCAGGTGCTTAGACTGCTGAGGTACCTCCCTGGCCCTTACAACTTTTTTTAAAGAAACAATTGCAACGAGGAAAAGAAAAAAAGAAAAAAGAACAGAAAAGAAATATCAACCTGGATAATTGTACTGCTAAATTTTGCTGCTCTATTGAAAGGAGCAATTGATGCTTAAAGTTTTTCTCCTTTTTAATATTTATAATTTTGGATCAATTTTACATGCTGAAACTGGCATTCTGAACAACTAAGTTGAAGACAACAATATGCAATATAAGAATAATTATTAAATTCCTATCATTTTGTTTGGTGAAGCCCTATATTGTTTATAGTGCTTTATATGACTTCTTTACTCATAGCTGAATTTTATTTTTTTTCCACAGTGGAACTTCATCTTGACTTCCAAATTTGTGGATCTTCGAAAGCGTGTTGTTGCTCTATACTATGTCCAATAATTAGGATGACTAGATCCGATAATGACAATGTGTCCTCTGCGTGTACAGTTCGTGGGTAGCCAGTGTGCCGTTCTCAAACTTTATGGACCTTTCTAGGCACACTCCATCACAGCATGTTTAACTGAAATATCTAGTTTTCAGATTTAACAGAACTGGTACTAAATACATGTGTTCAAGGAAGTTTTGAGAACTCAGCATCCCCAGAGGAATTACAAATTCATATTGATCAGGTATGGAATGGTCAATGATGAATTCCCAGAGTTTCAAAAGGAGCAAAATTTGTTTTAAACATGAAAATGTTACCCAGTGACTCAGTGGTTATGATGTTTTCCCAGCTCTGAAGGATTGTTGAACTGTCCATTTAAATCAACTGCCGCAGGGCATGCTCTGTTAAAACCCCCTCTGGCCAAACGCACGGCTGAACTGAATATTCCTGTGGTAGGGGACGCAAGCGCAAAAGCCGTCCTCGCACCTGGCTATGCTTTTCTTAGTCTCTGCAATGTAGTCACACAGAGCTCCTTCTCTGACGCTCTCTAATCTTCATCCCTGCTACCCCTAATTCTACAGCTCCCCTTTCAAAAATAAAGTGTTTCCCCATCTCTCTGAAAGAGCTTGGCTCAGAGTTGGAGAATCTGTGACTCCCCAAAGTAACAGGCTCCTTAGGAAAGGATCATCCCGACTTGGACTCCTCAGGAGGCTGGAGCATATTTTTCTGTTATTTAGACCTAGCTCTATTTATGTCATATGAAGCCTCCGGAGTGTTTGGAAAACACTAGTGGAACCTGCCAGCCCCGCCATTCTTAGAAATGTGAAGGATGGGAAAACTAGGCTTCTTAAACAACAATAACAACTGTATTTTGGTTTCTAAGGATTCTCCCTGTGAATACGTGAATATTTTCCAATATTGAAATGAAAAGAAGGCAAAAATGTAGAGGATGTTTTCCTGCTATCTTTTAAGTTTTGGTTCACACTCTGAAAATTTCCAGAACAAATATTATTCAGTGTGTGTGCATTTTATGTTAGCTTAGGTCTGTGGTTTTAGGGCAACAGCTGTTTTTTTTTTTTTTTTTACCTTAGATTTGGTTTTTAGATAGACAGCAAATAAGCTTTGCAATTCTGTTATTTTCAGTGAAAGAGCTGGCTATATAAGTCTAACATACTAATATACTAGTCCATATAGGTATAAAAACTTCAGTTGAAGTACAAGTCAAAGAGTTCAGCTGGATTAAAGCACCTGCAAACAGGCGCAGGGGCTGGGGGCTTGATCCCCAGGCCTGCCGTGCTCGTCCAGCTCCTGAGGTGTGCTGAGGTGGCAATTGAGACTGGGCATGGTGACACAAGCCTGTAAATCCCAGCTCTTGGGAGGCTGTTAACAGCAGATCACTATGAGTTTGATCTAGTAGTGAGACCCTGAACACTTCGTAGACCCTTCCCTACAATGCAAAAAAAAACCCAAAACAAAACAAAATAGAAAAAGGCTGCCAAATATATTGGATTGAACCTGACTAAAACATGAGGCCGTAAGGAAAGTTCTGTTCTTCTATTTGCTGGGGGACTTTACCAAATGAATAGGGCAAGCTGGCTTTCTCCAGCTATGGATCCTCCACTGCTATTGATAAATTTTAAATAGGACCTACAAATTCCTTCTTGGTCTGTTACTTAATTTCAAATTTCCCTGTGTTCACTTATTCTTGTGATGCATAAGCTATTTAAAAACCTAATGGCAGCAAAGAATTTAGCTCAGTGGTATAGCACCTGCCTGGCAAGTATGAGGTTCTGAGTTTGGTTCTTGGTACCAAAAAAACACAAACAAACATACAAACCAAAGGAGATGGAGAAGGGTCTTGGGGATTCTCTACTCTAATACTTTTACTTACAGAAGAGAAAATCAGACCATTTAGCAATTTGCCCAATGTCACATGGTTAGTTTGTGTTGAGATTAGGAGTAGTCCTCTTGCAAAGGATTTTCATCCCAGAAGGGCATTTTTGGCCCCCTCACATGAGGCATCATGACTATAATCTAGCTCCTCATGCCTTAGTTCTCTGCTTGCTCTTCTCCCAGGCAGTTATCTACCAGAAAGGGCGCACACCATGAAACAGCAGGGAAAAAGATAAAGCACAAGCAGATGGTCGTTTAGCTTGTGTACCAAGGGCTAACTTCTCTCTTAGTCCTTCAAAAAATTTCTTTCAGCAAAAGGAGTGATTCATGGAATTCTCAGAACTTTGCCAGTTGGGAGGGGATTTCTCCTTTCTTCCATCTTTTGTGAGTATTAAAAGTAAATTCTGTGTGTGATATATTATTCACATGGTTCTAGTGTGGGTGTGGAATTTGTGGAAGGTGGGAGACACAGGTCATCTGAACAGTGCTGTTAAGAGGCATAAACATCGGTACTTAGCTCTGTCAACTTCTCTGCAGTCATGTTTCTTTGCTTACATTTTAATTAAGAAATTATAATTCCTTTAGATTGGACTGGCAGGGGCAGTGGATAGGGTTCTGTATCTCATTACATTGATTTTACATCTTAACCCACTACTGTTGGAAGAAACTATGGATTCACTGGTTTTCTCTCTCAAATCATTGTTTCATGATTGCTGTACGAAGCTTATTTTCACTTCTGTGTCCAACCTAAAAATGGAAAAGTAATTAAGTCATCTCAAATTTATTTAAGGAACCAGTTATTGCTTTAGAAAGAGATGTTATGAATACGAGGGACAGATAATTCATGGAGAATTTCCAAAGCTGCCACCCCAAATCAATCTACTTCAGGTGACTTTTGACAGGGTAAATCAGAATACTACTTTTGATATATCATGCCAGCTTTTTGGGTAATAATTGCTCATACTTAGAGCAATGTAAGGTGATTTTATAATTTGAATTTGAAACAGCTTTAAAACCTTCAAGAATACAGATTGTCTAGGAATTGCCAGAAACCAATGGGAGTAAGGCATCTGATTAATGAGTACAGGAGGACAATGTTAGAGATGACTGTCGTGGCAACGTGCCTGCCTCTGCTTTTGACTAGGCATGAAGCATAGGTATCCATGAGTATAGACTAGTACAGATCTTCCAGCCTGCTGCAGAAAAGGTGGGAGGAGTCACCCTGTGAACCGCCCCGCTGCAAGGCACTCCTGACAGCTGGGTTCATGGCAAAGTTGATATATGCATAAGAAGTTCAGAGGCCTCTTCTAGAGGACTAGAAATCTGAGCATAATTTTTCTGCTAGCCACATGAAAAAGTCAATAGATAAATTTTATTTTAATATTATATTTTATTTAATCTGTGACACCGAAAATACTCACTTGAACATATTCAAAACATAAAAACTATTTGCAAAATATTTTGCCTATCTTATTTCATGATATTTGACGCACATTTTATCATTTTGAAATACAATTATATATCTGGAGATGAATTCTGCATTTATTTTATACATACATCAAGCTTGTTTTGGACCTGGAACAGTTTAATTGTGCTGTAGTAATTGCCCTGGGTGGCTATCAAATTGAGCAGACTTGCTGACATACAGTATACAGCTCATTGATACCTACACAGATTATTCTGTTACATAGCAACAGATTATTCTATTTATATAGCAACTCTGAGTTTCTTCATCTATACAGGTGAAAATTCCAGGTTTAGTGATATTCAATAAATCCCCAGATCTTGGCAGAAATATTTCCTTTTGGTTATATGGTTTTCCAGTAATTCTTTTCTGGGCTATCTGCATTGCTTCAGAGACTGACCAAGAAATGGACTTTAGAGAACAGAAGTCCTTGACATTGCTGACAGGTAATATATTACCTTTATGTGTAGTCAGCTGTTGAAACGAGTAACAAAGGGTTGGATTAATGGTCAGTGACTCAGCGCAGAATACCGTGGCAGTTAAAGTAGAATGTGGGCTCTAAACGCCCACATTTGTGAATAGTTGAGATAAATAAGCCTGTGGATAAAGACATAACAAGAAATGGAACTTCCCTTATTCACAGAACATATTGACTACACAATGACAGGCATCATGTAAAGTTGTCTAGAGCTTTCTGATGCTAGCCAATAAATAAGGAATTGAAGTGCCATTCAGTAAATTTCGTTACAGAGCAATGAATGAGATTTTATGGGAGCTCAGAGGAAAAGTCCTTATCTTTGCTGAAAAAAAAGAAAAGCTGGTGTTTGAACTAAATCTTGAGGGAAAGATACTTCAAGCAGAAAAGGTGATAGAAGCTTGTTTCAGACAGAGATCAGTAGATAACAATGAGGCTAACACTTAGAGTTCACAGGCCCAGGCATCTTCTAAGAAGTATATACGTAATCTGATTCCCAGAACAGCCCCATTAGATATTTGGTTTTTAAATGCAATATGGGAGTAACTTGGAACTCCCACCTGGCCTCATTTAATGGGGCTGCAGTCAGTCTCAGCCTCCAGAAGACTGGCGAGCTCCTGAGTACGTTAGCTGCTCTCCAGGCCTTTGCCAAATCCAAACATGGCCTTCTTTACATTTGGGAAAATTACTGCTTTGGATTTTATATGTAAAAGGAGAAATAAAAATGCATAATAGTGTGCTACTTTAGTGGTCTAGGAGAAAAATGATGAGAGGGAACTTCTGGAGGAATGTCTAGATTTGTGTGATTGAGTAGAGACATTTGGGGTCAACAGGGCTACACTGCATAATATATGGAGGAGAAGGAAAAGCAGTGGGTAAAATTCAGTGCTGGCCACCCAAGAAATGGTGATGAAATGAGTAAAAGGCACTTAATCAGTTCTATCACCCACGTCCTAGTAAAGAAGCCAAAAAGAAGATTCTGTTCTCCAACACGTTCCAAAGCCCATATGAGGAAAAGAATTTAAAACAAAAGACATTTATATTATTTTCTTTAAAAGACCACAGTAAAACTGTTGCAGAAATAGAATGTATTTTGGTCACTAAAGAAGTACATCTCGGAGTTCTTTCTTAGCCAACAGCTCTCTTATTTCTGTCACTATCGCTTTAGTGAGATCATTTTTTCCAAAAAGGTGTTATCAGTTAGAATACTCTCTGTTGAAAGAACCAGCAGTTTGATTTCACTGGGCCCGTGATACTGTAAAGTCCAGAAGGAGATTTAACTTTCGGCTTGGCTTAGTGGTGCATCAAGGAGACAGATGACTTGGTTTCTTTCTGGCTTTCTGTCTTGACACAGTTTCTACCAGCTTCCAAAGCCATTTTCTTCCTCTTCATACCTGGAACCTTTATGTCCCAGAATCTATAATGAAATCCTGGGATTTACCCAGATTGTCTTAAGCTCATGTACCCATCTCTGCATCCACCACACATGGGAGAAAGAGTAAGTCCTCTGGAAGGAGGGCCGTGGGTCAATCTCATTCACTTCATATGGCTCAGAATGGGTAAAGTAGGGGATTGAGTTCTGAGTGATAATGTGGAATTCTGTTTCCAGAAGAGAGAATACAAGGAGGCAACAAACCACAGGACTTCATTTGTGCCGAGATCCAAGTACTGTCTTGTAATCACGACTTCATTTCTCTGCGTTATGTGACACTGTTCTCTCGTTTTTGAAAGAACTTCTTTGGCTCATTTACTGATACCATTCGCATCCAGTTCTGAGCACCTCCATGAGTGTATCACTCATCGTTTAGACGGCAACCTCTCTGTTTTTAGCTTGGTTTCCTTCCTACCCTCTCCAGAAGAAGGTTGGCCTAAGATTCCACTCATCAATGTAGAGATCCATGACCCACATTCTGTAACTGTAAATTATCAAGTAGGACTTTAAGGGTGAGGGGACCTTGTAGAAATTGTATAAACACTGAGCACGTGTGTACGTAGGGATAATAAACAGCTTTCATTAATTTTTCAAAGGGATTTAATAGCAACAATTTAAGAATCACTCTCACTTATACCATTATCATTACACTCAGAGTGACATTTCCATTCGTGCTTCTGCTTTTCTGATTCTGTCTCCTTCCAGATGTCTGGCAAGCCATTCACTCTTTTAGGTTAAGTAGGGCTAAGAAATAGTTCTTGCTCTCCAGTGGTTTACAGTTTAGTAAATCACACTGATTCACTTGAAATTCAATATTATGTCCCTAAACTTCAGGCCTGCTGCTGAGCTCTCTGTACAAAAGAATTCCAGGACTCATTCTAATACGAGATCGCTAGAAGGGCTAGTGGACCTCGGTCTCTCTCAACTAGTCTGGAGATTGCATGTTTATATTTCACATTAAAATGTAATTTTACATTTGAAAACAATTTTTATGGTTTTGTAATACAAATTATAGTGATAAAATTTGGCAAAAATATTTCCAGGCTAGTAAGGATAACCTAGAAAGAAGTGATTTTCAAATATGCTGGGATAGGGCATGTTCCATAAGAGAAATATCCAAGCATTTTGTTGGGAGGGCAGTATAAGATTTCTGTACTTATTCAAAAGAGAGCTTATATATTTAATAATGAATAAAAGCTGTGCTGGAATACTCTGTAACCCTCAAAGAACGTATTTAATCTGTGACTAAAGCCTGTCCTCCCTACTTTTCAGATCTTTCACAAATTTATCTCCCACTTTTCTATTTGCATTCTATTTTCCACCAGAGTCTCAGGCACTTTTGCAGTATGGTTTCCTGGTTTATTATGGATATTTACTTATTTATTTAATCATTTATTTTTACAAATTGTCTCTTAAGGTCTATTGGCATTCGGTCTTTTCCTTTCTTTCCCTGTATCCTATGTAAGAAATCAGAAAGGTCTTTAAAAATCAGAAATCTATGCTTTTAATTTTTAAATTCTTTTAATTACAGCATCAAGTAGTTTATTATTCACAAGAAAAAAGATGTTGCTATTCTTTAGCACATTGCATTGTTTTTAGGGAGGTTTAACCCAGTGCTTTGAACATTCCAATTATGTGGCATATGCTCCAGTCCCTTTTGGATTGGTTTAAAGACTTTCATTAATCTGATCTTTCCTGTCTTTCTGCTTTTGTTCACTTACCTCTCTCTTTCCCCATGTAGTCTGTATTTTCCTGAATGTCTGAGATGCTGTGTTCAAAGGCAACCATGTCCTCCACATTTGCCTATCCTCTGGACTCTACCTCCTAAGACACTTCCTCCTCCTCATATTCTCAGTGTGAGAAATCAGTCACCCTCAGAACATGGTGCCTGGCTATGGTGATTTGGCAGCAGATCACTCATCTACACGTGGAATATTATTACCAATTTTTTGTTCAATATACAAAGAAGTCCTTGCTGGGTATTATTGCCTTAGATATTCACAGTGAGCCCAGCAAAGTGTTATCTTTCTTGTTTTTCATCTTTTACCATATTTAGAAACAAAGTTCTGCATCCTGAGATTTAAAGTAGAACGACAAAACATTGTCGTTTATTTAACACTGGGCATTTATTATTTCTTATCGCTCTTAAACTCTGAAAGAATTATTGAAGTCTCGTATCCCTTGATCTGACACTTTAGGAGTTAGGAACAGTCACAGACTACAGCTAAGAGATAAGATGTAGATTAAAAGAACCATTAACTCACAATGGCATTAGAAAGAATATCATGTGTTGAATTCAATTTGGATGCAGCTAAAAGAGCTAAGAAAAGTGGGAGTGAAAGGCTATAAATAGATTTTGGTGCTCTGAAACGTAACTTTTTCCCCTGGAGCTGCAATAGGCCACGTAATTTCTAGCCACTCTTCTCTCCTTCATGTAGCACTAAATTGCTGGCGCTTTCTGCAGGCTCACACTCCACCTTGGCAGCACTGTGAGCGCCTTTGCATGCTCTGCTGTACCTCCTTTCTCCCCTCTCAGGGGAAACTTATGGGACGCGGCCAAGAAGCGAGGAGCATAGTCCCATGCGAACTGGCTGCTCTCAGCAGCCAGAGCCCTGCTGGTTTCACCTGCAAAGACAACCAGGATTTAGAAACTACTGTGTGACTTGAGGAGCCAGAACATGACGCACTGCAAGACTGAAGAAGGTGCTTGAAAGACACTCACATCCATGACTGGGCCAAGTGCTTTGGAAAGTCTCTTGCAGGTGCTAGCTGTCATTTCAAGCTGCAAGAGCTACAAGAAGCTATCAACTATCTTCTTGACTTAGTTGTTAGGCTTGAACACCCAGGTGATGCCAAAAAATGCCAGGACTTAGAAGCAGCTAATGCAATGTTCGTTGACAATGCAGGGAAAAATATAGAGCCATTACCAATTTGGATATAAGTAAGACTAGGCAATAATTTTGCCTAACCTTCCAATTCAGTGTCATCAGGATTATTCTTGCTTATGCCTAAACGAGTTGCATTTTGGTTAGGGATGCAGTTGATAATACCAATCAAACACAACGGGGCTGGGCCTGGGTATATTTCAGCAGTGTCACTTTGCGTGTCATGTGCCTGGCTCTGGATGTTGTCCCTAGCACCACTGTCAGTGGGCTTGTCTGTTACTTTAGAGAGACATATTGTTGGTTTTGACACAGGAAATACAGTGCTTAACGAAGCTGCTCAAATTCTGTAGTTGTCGCTTGTGGCAAAGCTCAGAGAACCCCAGACAAAAGCCAGGGAAGACACAGTGGCTGCAGGAAGTTGTTGCTGCCGATCTCAAGTCAGACCACAGAGGGGGCGATGTCAGAAGATGAGCACACTGGGATTTCAGCCTCTTGCCTATGCAGCACAATGGGAACCAGGTACACTTCTTGTATGCGTTTGGAAATCAAATGCCACATTTCCAAGGGGGAGTCTCAGAAAAGTGACTGTGTTCTAGAGATTCACCAGCCCCACTTTTTTAAAATTTTAAATAAAGTTTTGGCATGAACCTTTGGGGGCACGACTGGACACCAACCATCACAGACATGAAACTGCCAGGAGGCCCCAACTGTTGAAGGTTCTGCCCACCGATAATGCCCACACATGAGGACAAGCGTTGGCCAGATGGGTCTGCCAAAGACATTCCGGATGTACATTGTAGCTGTTGCTGCTCATAGAAGTGTTCAACTGGCTTAACTATTTTTTCTAGTGCTGTGCCTTCTCTGAGGGTCTTGCTAGTTATGCTAATTTCCCTGGAGTTGGGAGGGAAATAGTGCTGAAGCCCTTGAAAAGACCTCCTTTGGGCCACACAGAGTCCTAAACACTCACATATATTGATCTCTGCTTTGCAGATGAAAGAATCCAGTTTGAAATTTGAACATGGGTGAGTCCATGCTCGGATCCATTTCAGATTGGGAAGGAAAGCTTTATTTTTTATATATTTCTTTTAATTTCTTTCTCTCTCTCTCTCTCTTTCTTTCTTTCTTTCTTTTTTTCTTTCTTTCTTCCTTCCTTCCTTCCTTTTTTTTTTTTTTTGCACCAGGGATTGAACTCACGACCTTGCACTTGCCAGGCAAGCACTTATTCTACTGAGCTATCTCCCCAGCCCTTCTTTTAATTTTCAATATTGGGAATTGAATCTAGGGCTTTTGCATTGAGCTACATCCCCACCCTCTCTTACTGTTTTTATTTTGACACAGGTGCTCAGCAAGATGCTAAGTTGCCTAAGCTGGACTTGGAGCTGTGATCCTTTCCTTGCTTCAGGCTCTCTGAGTACTGCGACTAGAGGTGTGCCCCACACACCCGACAGGACATTGTGTAATCGGGCTCACTGCTCCCATCATTTCTCCTGCTTTTAAATATTTTGCATTACAGATAGATAGACTTGAGCAAAGCAGGATGTCTTGGGCATAGGTGCAGGCTAGAACTGAGGGCAAGCTCTGCGTGACCCAGAGCCCAGTCATCTGTGGATTGGTGCACTGCTCCTGTCCTGTCTCTGGCAAAGGCTAGAACACAAACCTATCTCAGCCAAGTCATGATGCTGAAGGAACAGGTGGCAGAAGATGTGGGTCTACAGCAGAGCAGGGTGACAAAGGTCGCTGGAAGAGCTTGAAGGAGGGCCATAGGCCAGTTAACACAGGGCCACCATTTGCTACGTGGTGATATTAGCCATGAGCAGAGGGAAACCTGGGGGGGAAGGGGGAGACATAGATTTGGCATACAAGAATGTTCTGGATTCATAAAGCCTGTATTTTTGAATCATAGCATTACTCTGGGACTACAGAAAAATTACTGTTATGCTGTGTCTACAAAGAAATGTGGGGGGAAAAAGGCCAAAAAAATGTGCCCAGGGATTCTCATGGTAGTACTATTCAACAAAACAGTGAAAGGATTTGAAATTGTCTAAATGTTCTACAGTAGTGGAAATTCTAAGTATAACAAGAAAGTGTCACCTGATTTAATAGTCTCCATCCATTAAAGTGATAATTATTATAAAGGCTATTGAACAATGAAATTACACTTAAAATACTGTAAGTAAAAGAAGCGGAGTATAGAAATGGAGTCTATTATGGCTATATATAAAATTAGGTTGGTGCAGAGAAATTGGAAGGCAACACAAAAATATGAAAAAAATGTGAATTTGGCTGAGGCTGTGAATAATTTTGTTACGTACTTTGATGTATGCTTTCACCAGCATTTTACAGGGAGGGTTTAGGTAGAATCTTAAGCAGAGTACAGAATATGTGTAGAAGCAGAGTAGAAAGAGGTTGCAGGTGGCGTCATGAAGACTTAACAAGTTCAAAGCTGCACTTCTCCCTCCCAACCTCTTTCACCTGCTTAGGGAGATGCTATCAATCCTTTAGTTCCCTGGGGTGAGAACCTGGGCGTCTTCTAGATATTTTCAGGGAAACACAAAGCTTCTAGATGTTACTCCAGTGACTTCTAGTGAGTTCCTAGCAGTGACACTACCAGGAAGTCCATTTTCTTTCTCACTGCTATTGCCTGAGGCCAGGCCCTTATCAATCTTACCTAGAAACATTTTCCCTGCCACAGACCTCCCTCTTCTCCTCTCGGTCTCCCTACGGATACCAGACTAGACTTTCCAGATAGAAATCTGGTTAGGCCAGTGTCTTCTTGTAGTTCCTTAGCAGCTCCCCTTAGGCTGGGTAGACAGATGGCTCTTCTATTGGTCTATCGGCCTCACTGAATAGGACCCTGGCTGTGTTCTCCAGATAGAAAATACGTAAGAAGCCGTGCTGCTTGGTGCTTTGAGACTTGGCATTTGCTGCCCTCTGTGTATGAGGTGTGGTCACTATCCTCTCATGCCCCTTTACTTATCCCTAATATAGGAGGAATTAATAAGTTTGGTTAAAGAATTCCACATTGGAATCACTTTGTTCCTTCCTTTCTGGATGTCACTCCAGTGTCTTCTCATTCTTTAGGGAAATAGATGAGAATTCTGATATCCTTTAGATTTCTGATTCTTTGTGTAGACTTGACTTTCTCTCCTTATTTTTTTCTGGAAAGTTTTTTTTTTATGTTTATTTATTTATTATGTATATAGTACAGGGTCTACAGGGCCTCACTACACAGATTGGACTTGTAGTGATCCTCCTATTTTCAGCCTCCCAAATGCTGCGATTACAGGTGTGTGCCACCATGCCCAGTCCTCTGGGAAATTTTGAGTCCTTTATCTTTTGGTGATTCAATCACAGGGACAAATCCTGATGTGGGTTTTTTTCCCCATTCACTTCAATGGGGTATGATGGGATCTTTTAATTGAGGAATTCATAGCATTTTAGATGCAAGGAATCTTATTGTGTGTGTGTGTGTGTGTGTGTGTGTGTGTGATTTCTTTGAAAAGTTCCTTTTCTTCCATTTGTTTTTTCTCATTCTTTCATGAATTTTTCATTTTAGATGGACAGCTCCCCAGTTGTTCCTTTGATCTTTTTTACTTTCTTTTCAGCTCCCCTGATCTTTATTATTTATTTTATTTACTAGGTTGTTCTCAATGCCACTTCCAAACATTCACGGACTTGAAAATATTTTTTACTTGTATTTTTAATTTTGGGAGCTGTTTTCCATTTCCTTAAATGCTCCATTAAAAGAGGCCACCTGTTTTTAATTTATGGATAAAATATCTCTGAGGATATGAAGGGTGATTTCATTTGCTTACCTAGTTTAGTTTCACCTTGTCCCCACGTTATTTCTGATCCTTCTGGTTTCCTCTTCTCTGTCTAGTTTGGCTTCTCTGCTTTTTGTTAGGAGTTTTCTGCAAATATTCACTGAGCCTCAGATCCCGAACACCTATTCCCTATTGCAAGAATGAGACACTGTGAGGAGCTCATGAGGGGCCGCATGATTGTGTTGGCAGGGTCTTTCGTATTGGCTAAATAATCTTCATTGTAGAGGGACTGGACTGGTCCAAATATTTGTATCCTTAGGGTTTTTTTTTTTTCTGGAGATGGTTGTTTTTCCCAGAGAGGATTATTCAAGTTTTATATCCTAATAGCCTAAACCCAGCTATCTGCATGCTGCAAGGTGGCTGGCAGAAAGTGGGTAGAGATTTGCCTGTGTTCAGGAGGTGCCTGACCCTCCCTTGCAGGCTGCTGGCTCCGGGCCTGGCCTTTGTTCACTGGGCTCCGCTCCCTGCTGCTCCTCCCTCCACCACTTTTCCCTGATCTGTAGTATCAGCTAGCATTCATCCTTTGTCTATCTGTCAAGTGTTGCCGATAAACCTCATCAGTGATGTCTCTGCTCTCTTTGTGCTTGTCTTTTTGTTGCTGTTTTGTGTATTTTTACATTTTACTACAAAAAGTTCTGATCAACCATGCAGGTTTGGGCAGTGACAGTGATTAAGCCAGTGGACTCAGCTTGCAGTATTCCACACAGCCTCTCTTGACTTTTATAGTAGGCCACGGCCAGGTCTGGGGCAGGCCTGAATGGGGCAGGTAGGAGGTATAGAACTGGAGCTCAGCAAGCATTTGGCATATGGCAAGTTGCCGGACTAATGGATGATGACTCAGCTCCTACAGCCTCAAAGCTTGAGCTGCCTTAGGAACTAGAGTTCTAGTTCTTTTGACCCCTTCCCACCAATAATAGTGGACTTTAGCGATACTTTTGGAGAAACTAGTAATACATTAGAAATAGCTTATCCTCATGGAATCTTTGATTTTGTGCAAAACATTGCTCAGCTAATTTGAAGTTGTGGTAATTTCCCAGGAGGAAAACACCTTTGAGTTTGAAGCTCCCTTATCTTCTAGACTTGGACCTTTAATTTTACCTGCCACTTCTAGAAGGTTAGATGACTTCATTGATTACTGCTTTTTAAATGCATTTCTTTTTAATGTGCTTCATTCCCAAACATCTAAGATTTATCAGATTTGGAAGTCCCCATTTCTTTTTCTGTCTACCAGTAGGTAATGTTCTCGAAGGCAGGACCGAATGATATTCAGCACTGCTTCCGCAGTCACATACCTGACATACAATAGATGCTCAATATTTACTTACTAATTTAAAGAATATAATGGGAGTTGCAATGCCAGATGAAGCAGATAAAATCAGCTGAGTTGCTTATGGCAAAAGATCAATACTGATGTTACTTATTAGGAAAAAAAGTAATGTGAATGATTAAATAACTTTCTTTTATTCATGTTTTAAAATAAGGAATTGGAATATCTGTTGAGACTTATTTTACTCTTTTTGGTGCTAGTTAACTATCCACCTGCTTTTATGAGATTATAACTATCTTAGGGCAGACTTTGTATTAATTGTCGCTATCTTCTCATAGTGCAAAGCACAATGCCCAGGTGCAGTAAGCTCAATCCGGGTTTTTATTTTTAAATTAAACTGTCCTGAATTTGATGGTCTGTCTACGTGTATAAAAACAATACCAAATCTGGTGCCATTATTCAGTCTTCAAGTATAGGGCAACCTGCTCCATGTAGTATAAATACAGAGCCTTATCTCTTTGGCAAGATGTTTCTAGAACAGTGTTTCTAAGTCCTTTCAAACATGTAGAAGCCATGTTTATTTTAATCACTGTAATCATGACAGGAATGTATATAAGTGCTTAAAACAATACAAGTATCACCTATTTGATACAAATCATTGAGCAGTGAAAATAGTTTCTCCAACTGCAAATAGCCAGGATAACAAATATATTTCACACTGAAAATTTGGGTTTCTCTTACATTAAGGCATAATTTAGTGGTGACAATAAAAAAGTTAAACTTTAGATACAGGGTCTAAGGTTTAATTGGATTTCTGAAAGGAGTTAACAGCACAATCTATAAAGTGCCAAATATAGATATTGTGAATTTTGCATCTGGCCATGAGCTGCTAGAAAAAAAGCATGAAACAAGAATAAATATTAGTAATCTGAAGATGAGTCATAGTTTAAACACTTAAATTGAAAGGCTTTTGAAAATTTCAGCATCTATAACTGGAAGACAATCCAAATTCAAATCAGCCCTCTCTATGTGGAAGTAAGTAAACCTTTAGCCAAGGTGTAGGTTAGCAGAAAACACTAGGGCACTCCGGCCCCAGGCTGTAGCTGTCATTCCCTGTGTCCCTGCCTGTGAAACTTCTCCTCCTTCCTCAAGTCTACACTTATCCATGGCTGTCAAGATGTTGCACAGCTCCTCAATCTTCACTTCAGAGCTCTTACTTGCTCCTCCAACTTGTGTTTTCAACTCCAGCTCGATTACCTGACTCAAATTGTCATTTATACTTTATTGACTGTCTTCCACTTGGGTCATACTTTGAGCTTGCTATGGTTTATATCTAGTTGTCCTTGTGAAGCCTCGTGCAGTTATGGGGCAACTTCAAAAGTTTGTGATTAATTCATGATCCAAGGTGGGGTATTATGGGTGTGAGTGCTAATCCGCGTCCCCCCCCCCCCCCCCGGGTGTATAATCTGCATTCAGTATAAGAAAAGTTAGAGAGGCTTGTAGCTGCTCCTGCCTTTTCTCTTTGCTGTTTTCCACCTCCACGAATGGCTGCCCTCTTCCATGTGCCGCTCTGCCTTGGAGCCAGCTGAGTATGAACTATAATCTCCACTAACTCTGAGCTAAATGAACCTTTCCTTCCTTAATTTTCAGTGCTGTGTATTTTGTCCTGGCAATGACAGACAGAGCCCGTGATGTGTTTGGTGACTCAAGAGCACAGATCTAATTTTTTTTTTCTTGGATGTTCCAAAGGTCGCAGGTTTTCTTAGCTTGTCATTGTGGATAAAGAAGTGACCTAATTAAATATGAAATAAGAGGTGCACTTTATGGGGGGAAATTTAGTCAGATAAGATGCAATTTATTTTTTGAATGATTTCAATTCTCAGTTGCATAGAATTAAAAATAATTTAATTTCTTCTAGGACTCTGATTCTTTTTTTTTTTTTTAAATTTTATTTATTTATTTATTTGTTTGCTTGTTGTATTTGTTTATTTCTTTCTTTATTTATTTTGTGGCTGGCCCAGCCTGCCCTGGTGGTGGGGCTGGCGCAGCATGTGGTGCCGGGGATCGAACCGCAGTCCCTGCAGTTGCCTGACATTTCCTAAGCAGGCGCTTTAGACCACTGAACTACCTCGCCGGCCCAGGACTCTGATTCTTGAGTTATGAAAAATTCATGGAAAATAAGATCATTTTCTAAGTCTGTTTCCTTACAGTGACAATCAACAAAACATTCTTGGATTCCTCAACTTCCCTGATAATTCCTGGCTTTCTTTTCATGTAACTTCTTTTCTGCAATTTCTTCCCATGCTCCTCGCTCTCCCTGTTCGTCTCTTTCAGGCTCCTTCTGCTCCCTCTTCGCATAGAGTCGGCACCTAAGCTCCCTGTAATGGTCTTGCTTTCTACAGATGCACCCAGTTTCTGATGGTTCAAGTTACAGTTTTTGACTTAACTGTGGGAAGCTACACACATTTGGCAGAAACTCCCCTTGGAATCTCGATTTTGATCTTTTGCTGGGTTGGGGCTACTCGGTACTGTATGCTCTCATGTCTCTAGCAGCAGCAGCAGCAGGTCACAGCTGATTCAGTCACGTGATCACTGGGGTGAGTATTCCTCTACAGCACATTGTATTTGGGTGTTGTGCTTTGTGCTTTCACATTCTTTCATGTTTTCTATAAATTACATGAGACATCCCACACTTGATGGTACAGTAGGCTTTGTGTTAGGAGATTGTGCCTAATGTAGTCTAGTCTAATGCTCCCAGAATATTTAAAGAAGGGTAGGCTAAGCTGATGTTTGGTAGGCTATGCAAAATTAAGTGCATTCTCCACTTAGCGATATTTTCCACTTATTATGGTTTATATTACGATGTGTCCTCACCACCCCAGAACATTTATAGGTGGCCCTTTATTTATCTACATTAGCATCTACCATTGTCTCTCCAGTGACTTGAAAAAAAAATGACAAGGTAAATATGATAAGGACCATAAAATGAAAAGACCATGGTGGGATGGTGATAGAGAAAAGACTAGAAGATGAATCTAACACTTAAAATTGAGTGATTTGGCACATGTGGGGGAGAAAAATAGAGCTGTACTTTAAAAAATTTTACACAGGTTGAGATGGGTCTGAGTTCAATTTTTTAAAAAAATGTATTTAGTACAGGGTCTACAGGGTCTCACTATGTAGATCAGACTCATGGTGATCATCCTGTTTTCAGCCTTCCAGGCACTGGGATTACAGGTGCGTGCCACCTCACCCAGTCTCAATCCCCATCTCAGTTCATCCTGAGGGTGGGGCCAGCATGGCACACCAGGGGTGAAACCTTGCTTTGACTTCCATACATGTGGAGTTGAAGCAGAGTGTTTCGATAGAAATGTTTTGCAAATATAGAACTAAAGATTGAAAAATTAGTGTTAGAGATGCAAAATTTGGACTGATGGAAGTAGAGGCCAGAATTCAAGCAACAGGAGTAGGTACATTGGAAATTGGAGGTGTTATGCTTATTTGCTCTAAAGACACAGTATATGCTTTGCTAGTTTAACACTACATGAAGCCAAGAAATGCAACCTCCTCCTCTATGGTTCTCACCTTCTGCCTGGACTCTTCAGGAATCTCTCATTCCTCCTTTAGCAAATGTGGGAATAGGAGGGGCAGAAGTTACAGAGTGGAAAAGACAGGTATATTTTCTCATCTTTCTCACCCCACCTCCTACTCTTTTTTTTTTTTTATAGTTAGACACAGAGCGCGTTCTCATTGCAATTATACGTCGAGAACTGAGGTCCCTCTGTGTGGTGCAGTCATAAGCTTGTGAATATATTTATTAACTTGCCATTTTTTCCTTTTTGTTTTTCTAATCTGATGACTGAAGATAGAAGCCCTCCTTCTGCTTCACAGGGACCCTGTGAGAACTAATAAGAAAAACTTGGAAAGGCCCAGGGGATGCATATCCATGGGTATTTCACAGTACATTCAGGCAGCTTATTGTCTTTAGTTCCAGTAAAAATAGCCCACTGGGGATAAGTTCAAAGTCTGTGGAATCTGGTGTTAATACAACGAGACTCTTGATGTTGCAAAGGAATATGCTTTTGAACTCCTGTCCAGAACTTAGATGTTGCATGAATACAGTAGTGATGATAATGAGTCTAATAATTATAAATAATAATTCTATGTGTTAGAAATTTGTCTCCCTGATGATACAATTGTTCTCCAACCCTTTTTCTAAATTCTAATTTAGAACACAGCGCTTCTTTAAATTGGAACGAGGCAATCATCTGATAAGACAACATGTACTGGAGACGTCTTTGTTTCACACTCCTTTGGTTACAGCCATTGCGCCATTTGCTTCTTTTTGTTGCAAACCACGACTGATTTCCAAGAGGGAAATTTCCCAGGTGTAGCTCATAGAACCAAAGAGAAACTGGCAACTGATAAGATTTCTTCCATTGCAATTGTAGCACACCTTCTGGGAAAGGTTGTACCACCTGAGAGAATGCAGCAATTCACTGGAAAGATAACGAAAAGATAACAGAGCACTCTCATATTACAAAGCCATTTCAGTTCTGCAATCAGTTGCCATTTATAAAGAACAGTGTACAATTTAAATTGCTACCCATGAATTAAATGCCAAGGAGATGATCATAAACCTGCATTGGCTTTCTATACATTATACAGTAAGAATTTTTAAAACATGCTTCTGGTTATTTATTTCTGTTTTACCTTTCTTGGAGAAGAGCACAGTGAATGAACCTTTATCGTTATTGATGAAATACAGAAAAAGCTTAGCGTGTGGAGGAACATCTAGGATTTTTTTCTTTTCGCTGAAACGTTATCTCCTGACAAAGTCATGTTTAGTCATGAAGGGGAAAGAAGTCACAGAAGAAGCATCCAGAGCTAGAGGTTACCAGCCAGTCCTGGACACAATTTCTCACTTGGTGGCCTCGAGTCAAATATTTATTGTCATTTTTATTCTTTTTATTTTTTTGAAAGGTAAAAATGAGGAAAAATAGTGTCTCCTTACCAAGATTGGTGCAGATTTCCTCGGTGTGCTCAGTACGCTTACAAAAAGGGAGGATCCTTTTGCTTGAGGTTCTACAAGTTCATATTACAGTACTGTATGATTTCTTCTTTTTATAGCTCCCCATTTTAGAATTTCAGCCAGAGAAACACCAAGGGGAAAAGAGCTAAAGAGTCAATGTTTGTTTAGACAGTGGCAACATTACATGGCAAACACGCACTGACTTGTGGTTGCTGTCTAGAAGAGGTGACAAAACTATGAACTGGGGGATCATGTCTCTTTCGTTTCATTGTAAGTCACTTTAGCTTTCCTGCTGGACTTTTCCTATCCTGAGAAATTTCTGACACTGAAGACTTATTTATTTATTTATTTTGGTAAGAGTCTACAGGGTCTACAGGTCTCACTATATAGGTTGGACTCCTAGTGATTCTCCTGTTTTCAGCCTCCCAAGTGCTCGGATTACAGGTGCGCGCCACCATGCCCAGTCTCAATCGCTCGCTCGGCACACCCCGGGGGCGTGCCGGCACACCACTGGGGATTGAACCATGGCAGCTGCGTCTGCTGAGCTATTTGGCAGGCCCTTGAGGATTTTTGAAAGAACCACAAAAATTCCTGGTTGGTTCTTAGATCAAGCAGTCTGCACAGTGCCTCCTAACAAAATTGTTCTCCTGTTCAGGCTCGTTCCCCTCCCCTGTACACTCAAACAAACTATGCTTCGTGTTCAAGAAAGAAGGTTTCACTTTGCAGCCCTTCTTGTCTGCTATTTTGCCACCCACAGCAAGATTTTTTTTTTTTTAAATCGCGAAATATTTGGAGAAAGGTAAACAAGGGTTTACCTTTAAACCCTGTGGTAGCTTTCCTTGCAGCTGCCAGCTGTTTTGTTCCATTTTCCTTCCAGGGTATCTTTTTCATCTTTTAATCTTCTGTAACAAATCAGTGAACCAACCCAGGAAGCAAGAGTCCAATTTATGTGGTTTAGGTAGGTCCTCCTCATTTGTCTTGGAAGAGAGAAACCCCTAGTGGAGTACCTGGTCTTACAGCTTCCACTGATACCTGCGCCTGTTAGCATATCTGTCTATATCATTGTTCCGTTGTTGGACGAGTGCCTTGAACAGCAAAATGTAACAGAACAGACATTGGCATCTACTCAAGACATCTGGGTGCTTTCTTGCTTTGTTATTTTTAAATTATGTAATTAATCTTTACATTGTTGGGCTTAAAATGTCTTGTTGATCATTATTTTTCATTCTTAAAGAATAGAAAATAGTGATAGAAAGTAAACAGCATTAGAAATGACACACGATTTCACTAAACAAGGTCATAAGAATTCAACAGTGGTTGCTGTATTACATAATGCTATTTTCAAATTAGTTGTTCAGATGACTAGATATAAATGTGTGAGATTTGTTTAAAGATAAGAAAACTATAACCAAGAGGTTATAAGAAATTCAAATGAGGAAAGAAAAAACTCAGAGAAAAAAACAAATTTTTAAGCGTTAGCTGCTCCTTTCAAAAGACCAGCAGGGCCAGTGGTATAGCTCAGCAGACTAAGTGCTTGTTTAGGGAAACACAGGGGCCAGGGTTCAATTCCTGGCCCCAATGGCCCCACTCTCGAGCATGCTGAGCCGGTGATGGAGTCCAGGTGTGGTGGCACATGCCTGTAATCCCAGCACTTGGGAGGCAGGATACAGGTGGATCACTGTGAGTGAGACCCTGTGCAAAAAAAAAAAAAAAAAAAAAAAAAAAAAA
>PVKN010006957.1:0-27529 GCA_004027915.1 Capromys pilorides
CTGAACTATCTCCCCAGCCCCCAATTTTTTTTTTTTTTTTTTTTTTAAAGCTGGCTGAGGCTGCCTTAAGGTCAGGTCTCATGCTCCATGTGGGGTGGGGATCAAACTGGGATCCCCAGTGCCTGAGAGACTTTGCTGAATCATGTGCTTTAACCAACTGAGCTACCTGGCAAGCCCCCGACCCTTCCAGTTTTGTAAAAAGGGGAAGAAGGCAAGCAGGTTTTCTGGTGCTAATAAGAAGCTGGAAGCCACCATCAACGAGTTAGTCTAACTATGTTTTCTGAAAATGTAGCTATCAGATGTTTAAAACTTTTAATTTTTTTAATTTGCAAAAAAATAAGTATGGAAACTATATACTCAACTGCCATCAGATTATAAATGACTGTCAAATATTAATTCTACTCTTTAAAAAAAAAAAAAAAAGAAAGAAAAGTGAGTTGAAGGCCAGCCTGAATTTCACAGTGAGACTTGTCTCAAGGCAAAAACAAAACAGAACAGAACAAAACTGAGTTATTTGTTTTCTTTTTTTTTTTTGGAGACAGGGTCTCATTATGCAGTTTAGGCTAGGCTTGAACTTGCAGCGACCCTCCTGCCGCTGCCTTCTGAGGGCTGGGATTACAGGTGTAAAATCACAGTGGTTGACAGGCATGGTGATGGAACCCTGTAGTCTCAACACTCAGGAGGCTGAGGCAGGAGGATGACACCAGCCTGAGCTACACGGTGAAACTCTGTCTCAAAAAAAGAAAAGAAAAGAAATTGCACTGGTGCATTGGTTTGTGTTAAGTCCTCTAGTCTCTTAGTTTAGGTCTCATATTTCTGTCCGTGATTGTCCCCACGGACAATGTCAAAGTCCCCAGCCAACACTGAAGAGGAGTCTGCTTCTCCTTGCCCATCGGAGTGGCCGTGCACATGTGGGTGGTGCGTCGCTGGGCACGGTGTCAGTTCTTGTGTGCCAGCACCAGCAGGGAGTATGCAGAGGTGGCTTGGGCCTGCAGAGGGAAGTGGCTCACAGTCCTGCTGGGATGGGGAGCCCAGGAGCTGGTGGGGCAGCTCAGCCTTGGGCCAGAAGATCCAGAGTGAGACCTCTGGGGACTGGAAGTTCAAGGCCAACCTGAGCCACACAGCACCTTCACGGCCTGGGCTCCATGCTGAGATCCTGATCCAAAACACCAAAGAATAAAAACAGACAACCACAGCTATGGGGAGGCTAAGGAGTGGGGGAGAGGGCAGGTGGAGGGGGGCTGGGGCGGCGGGTACTGTGGGAGGCCTCCTCCTGGCACAGGGGCATAGTAGGTGCAAAGAGCCTGGGCTATGGCTCCCTGGGGCTCAGCGCTCTCCAGGCCACTCATGAGGTGGCAGTGTGTGTACTGGCTTGCTTGTTCTTATGCTTGGGCCCTTTAAAAAAAAAAAAAAAAAATTTAAGTATTTATTTAGGTGGTCCTGGGGTTGGACGCAGGGCCTCACACTGAGCCACATCTCTGGACTGGACCTGATCTTTCCATCCTCCTGCCTCAGCCTCTCATGGTGCGGGGATCACAGGCGTGCCTGTACCCCCTGGTCTGGCCCTTGTCCCTTTGTGTTTGACCAGCTCTGAGGCCCAGCCCTGGCTGTCCCAGGGCGCCCTCCCTTTCCGGGCTGTTCTGAGGATGCTCAGGCACTTGCTTTGGCGCTAGGACCTGGTGCCATCCATCACTCCGGAGCTGGAGTCAGCTTCCTGGCGCATGGGCTGTGCTGCTGCTCCCTCCCGTGGCTTTCGCTCCTTCGTTTCCACATGTGCACAGCAGGGCAGGAGCAGGAGGTGAGCCCGTCCCACTCCAGCTCCACGCAGGACAGGCCTGGCCCTCTCTGGCTCACAGAGTGTGGCTCAGGGGTCCCCCTACAAAAGCACTTCCCACTCAGGTGCCTGGAGCCCCCAGGAGAAGAGTCATGGGTGGAGAGGGAGGGGGCACTGGTCTTGGCCCCCTACACCCTGTCTGCAGCCCACAGGCTCCCCGGGGAGCTCAGGGTCAGCAGGGACTGAGGGGTTGCAGATGGGCCTGCTGGGGAGCCTGCTTATGTGACCCCCCAAGCTGTGCTGGGGACTGGAAAGGGCTGCATTGGGAGGATCCTGCATGAGAGGGTGCCATGGGCAGAGCAGGGCAACCCGGGGTGCAGGGGCACAGAGGCTGTGCAGACGGTGGCAGGGCAGCCTGCATGGAGCCAAGGAGCTTGCGGACTGAGCCTGGAACATTGGCCTCAGCCATGCGGGGCTGGCCCCTGCAGGAGCACGGCCTGCAGGGTGGTGATGGCCTGCACTGCCTGGAGGTGCACACCCCGCTGTCCCTCCTCCTGCGTGGTGTCCACCGTGTCCCCACCCCAGGCACTGCGGGTCAGCGCAAGGAGAGCTGCTCCAGCCAGCCACTTTCCAGGACCCATGAGCGCTGACCTTGCTGGGCCCCACCCCCTGCACCAGGCCTCTGGTCAACATGGTCTGTGTGTCTGTCTGTCTCAAGGGCAGCAGCTGGTCTGCCTATTTATCTTTTAAATGAGGTCTCACAGGCTGGACTTGTACTCACTCCATAACCCAGTCAATCCTCCTGCTTCAGGCTCCCAAAGGCTGGTTTGTCTTTTTCCTATCCAGCCTGCCTGGGAGGGAAAGAAGATGTCACTTTTGTGAAAGGGGCGGGCCTTCAAGCAGGAAAAGGAACCTGTTCCCAAGGTCAGGAGGCCCTCCTGCTGGGGTGCCAGTGGAATCCTCTTTTTCAGGGCTGATGTTCCAGAGGAACCCTCATACCAACAGGCTGAATGTGCCCCTGTGTTTCTGGGGACTGGGCTGGGCTCCAGTAGTGCCTGGGGTGGTAGGGTATGGAGGGCCCCCACGGGAGTGGCTTAGAGCTTAGCCTCTGAGGGTCCACAGTGGGACTCAGGCCCTGGGTGGCAGGGAATAGCACCCCAGGCCTCTGCCTGGCTTAATCCCTGTGGCCTGGAAGGCTGAGGCAGGAGAGTCGGAACTGCAGTCCATCCTGAGAAATTCATCAATTTGTAACCTTGGAGGGCAGCTCAGTCTGATGGCCCTAGGTTTAGTCAGTGATCAGTGGAAGGAGGAGAGGAAAGAAGACAAAAGAGAGAGCCAGCCCTTGTGGGGAATCGGGTGGCCCTGGAGCTGGGGACCGGCCACTCTTCTTTGCCTGCCGTTGTCCTCAGCTGCCTTCTGTCCTTGGGTCCCTGGGGATTTAGCCTGGGGTCCCTGTGTTCCCCACCCATGAAAGGCACCATGATCCTGGAGATAGAGGACCCTCCTGAATCCCAAGGGCTCCACCAGGGCCAGGCTCCATGAGCCACGCAACACGGGGGCCCAGCCAGAGCAGAAAGGAGGGGGCCACCACCAGTTCTGGGAAGAGTGCACAGTGGGGAGAACCAGGCCTGGCACCCTGGGCCTGGCAGGGGCACCATGTGCTCCTCTGAGTCTCATCTCTGCCTTTTAAGTCACTAACAAGACACAATTCCCACACCACCCAATTCATACAAAGTGCACCACTCCGGTCAGGCGTGGTGGCTCAGGGCTATAACCAGGGAGGCTGAGGCAGGATGGTCACAGATTTGAGCCCTGACTGAATAGCTTAGTGACTTTGTATCTCAAAATGAAAAAGTAAAAAGGGGCCAGGGATGGTGCCCAGTTGAAAGCCTGGTTGTAAACCTGTTCCTCAAGAAAAAAAAAAGCATAAAAAGTGTTCTGCTCCCTGTTCCAGTGGGATCACAGAGACCTGCAACCAAGACCAGAGTTGGACACCACAGTGGCCCAGCAGGAGGTACAGGGCTGAGGGGAGCCCACAGGCTCGAGTCCTGCGCCTCCTCACCTGACTCCAGGGCCCTGGTCACCCGATCTCCTTTCTGTCCACACAGCCCCTATGCTGGATGCATCAGGCATGGTCAGTGGTTTTGTAGGCAATGCCGCTCTTGGCCAACACCATGTGTTTTGGGGGCCATCCCCACGCGGAAGCAGCAGCTCCAGCTAACCCCAGGCGAGGGTCTAAGTGTGCTCCGATGTGTCCAGCTGCTGGCCGGCTGGTACCCCCTAACCCCAGGGACGTCCGTGCGCAGCTCTGTGTGCAGACATTTCCGGTTCCCTGGCCCTCCACCTCGGAGGGGGTTTCTGTTCACCACCACTCGGAGACACCTACGGCGGCCTCTCCGCCCAGCCCCGCCTGCAATCACTGCGTGTCCTGGCCTTTTCCCACTCTTGCAATACCTACTGTTTACTGTTTCAGGCAACAGCCTCCTAGGCAGCATGAAATCATCATTTACTGTAATTAGTTTTATTTAACATATATATGTATGTTAAAGAAATATATATGTGTATACATGTATATATACAGTCTTTTTCTTTTAGCCAAGTATGGTGAATACTTGTGATCTCTACACTCTGGGAGGCTGAGGCAGGAGCATTACAAGTTTGAGCCCAGCCTGGAGAACTTAGTGACGTCAGAAGACTCTGCCTCAAAATCAGCAGTAACAGAGGATTCAGATGTAGCTCGGTGAGGACCCTGGGTTTAATCGCCAGTGCAACCTGCCCCACAAGTACCACTTTTTTTCTTTTTTATTCTTTTTAAAATCGTTCATTCATTCATTTGGTACAGGATCATGATATGCAGCTCAGACTCTAGTGATCCTCCTATCTCAGCATCCCCAGGGCTGGGATTATAGGTATGTGCCACCACACCCAGTTTCCGTGTTGGGCTCGGTGTCCAGGGCTATCACGGCATGTGATGCTGGGGATCGAACCCAGGTCCTTGTGCTTGCCAGGTAGGTGCTTAGACTACTGAGCTATCTCTCCAGCCCTGTTCTTTTATTTTTCATTGTATTTTTGTTTGTTTGTTTTAAGATGGTCTCACTGTGTCTTTCAGGCTGGTCCTGAACTATGTAACCCAGGCTGGTCTTAAGTTCATATGATCTTCTTGCCTCAGTCTCCTGAATGCTGGGATTACAGGGTGCAACACTAAGCATGGTCCTTAATTTCTTATTTTTGATATGAGAGCTCCTTAGGCATTTTATTTTTATTTTATATTGACATTTATTTATTTATTTATTTATTTATGTATGTTTAAGCTGATATGTATGTTTAAGCTGATTCAGCCTGCCCTGGGGGTGGGGCTGGTGCAGCCTGTGGTGCCAGGGATTGAAACACGGTCCTGGCTGTTGCCTAAGCAGGCGCTTTAGACCGCTGAGCTATCTTTTTTTTTTTTTTAAATTTTATATTTATATTTTTATTTTTTTAAACCTCATTTATTTATTTATTTGTGCTCTGGCCAGCTCAACCTGCCCTGGGGGTGGGGCTGGCGCAGCATGTAGTGCCAGGGATCGAACTGCAGTCCTTGTGGCTGCCTAAGCTTGCCCAAGCAGGCGTTTTAGACCACTGAGCCATTCCCTCCCGCCCCCCCCCCCCTCCCCGAGCTATCTTGCTGGCTCTACCTTTAGGCATTTTAAAGTCCCTTAGCAGACATATTGCAAACAGTGTCTTTCATTTTCCTTTCCTCCCTCCCTCCTTGACTTCTTTTCTGGTACTAAAGATTCAATCCATGGTATTCAAACTGAGTTAAATCCCCAGCCTGTGTTGTTTGGGGCAGGGTCTTGCTATTTTGTAGTCCTCCTGCCTTAGCCTCCCAAGTGCTGGGATTACAGGCATGTGTCACCAGGACCGACTCTTTATACTTTCTTGATGGCACCATTTATAGACTAGTTTTGTTTTCCCAACCCAAATGCACCTGCTGGGGGGAGGGATCAATAGTCTCCTCAAGCTCCTGCCAGTTTTCTCAGTGCCCTTCTTTTTTCTTTTCTTTCTTTCTTTTTATTTTTTTCCTGTCTTTTTGAGACAGGATCTCACTATGCAGTTCAGGCTGGCCTTGAGCTCACTTTTGTAGCCCAGGCTGGTCTCACATTCTCACTGATCCTCCTGCCTCAGCCTCCCAAGTTTTGGGACTATAGGCATGTGCCACCATTGCCCAGCTCTCTGCCCCCTTCTTTTTTTTAAAAATTTATTTGTTTATTTATTTATTTATTTTTATGGCTGGCTCAGCCTGCCCTGGGGATGGGGCTGGTGCAGCATGTGGTGCCGGGGATCGAACTGCGGTCCCTGTGGTTGCCTAAGCTTGCCTAAGCAGGCGCTTTAGACCGCTGAGCCATCTCGCCAGCCCTGCCCCTTCTTAAGAAAAGGAAAATTTACTGGAGAAAAAGAATGGAAAATAAGAACAGGGAATAGGAATAGTTCTGAGGGGATGAGGTCCCAAATGAGCTGCCCAAATTTGAGTTTTTATGAACCCCAATTGGCCTTTTTGTTATTCTTCATGCTTTGGGCACGTAAGACTTTGGATATCCCAAGGTCATGGAGACTCACTCCATGTTTTCTTCTAAGGGTTGAGGTTACCCTTTCTACCTGTTGAGTTGTCAGTGTGCTGGGCAAGATGGTGGTGGTGGGGAGGCTGGGGAGATAGTTCAGCAGCACAAGTGCCTGTAGCAAGTGCAAGGTCCTGAGTTTGATCCCTAGCATACACACACACACACACACACACACACACACACACACACACAGATGCTGGTGGAGCTGATAGCAGCTGAGATTTGGAGATGCACTGACGCAAATCTGCGACTCCCCCACCTGTACCATGAGGGCAGAGTGGGAGGTGACGGTCACAGGCAAGTGAATGCCACTACATTCTATGCCAGATTTCAGCTGGCAGATAACTTGAAGAAAGCTCCTCCCAAGTTCACAGTCCCCTGAATTCCACCCCTGGGCCCCACTTTAAAGACTCCCAGGATCTGACAGCTCTGTTCAAGTCTCAGGTTTTGAAGCATCTTCAGAGGTTTGGCCCTCCCAGGACTGACCTTAAGGCTCTGTGTCCCTGCTGCCCTCAACCTTGGTCCTCCCTCTCTCTCCCTCTGTCCTGGAGTATTGTTTCTTCAGGACAGAATTTTCTTTCTTTTCTTTTCTAGAGGGGCAGGGGCAACATACTGGGGATTGAATTGAGGGTTTTGTGCTTAACGTCCAACCCCAGAACTTTTTATCATTTATTTATTTTTTGGAGACATGTCTCATTAAGTTGCTAGATTGCTTGGGCTGGAATGGGATTTGGGATCTTCCTGCCCCAGCCTCCCAGTGTGCTGGAATTATAGATCTGCTCCACCATGCCTGGCACTATGAATTTGCTAGCAGTCTATCTAAAATCATCACCATAATAATAATGGGCGTAGTGGCGCACACTTGTAATCCCAGCACTTGAGAGGCTGAGGCAGGAGGATCAGTGTGAGTTTGAGACCAGAATGGGCTACAAGAGCGAGCTCAAGGCCAGCCTGAGCTGCACAGGGAGACCCTGTCTCAAAAAGACAAAAAGAAAAACAAAAACAGATAATGGTAGTAACACAGATTATTAACGCTGGATACTTAGAACCAGGCAGGGCCTTTGTGCATGTCCTATGCTCCCAGCATTCCTGGGAGTAGCTTGGGCTGAGCAGGCCACTTGGGGCTGGACGTGCCCTGATCCTGCTACCTAGTGTGTGACTCCAGGGAGGTTAGGTCACCCAGGTGCCTTGGTTTCCTGAGGCACATGGTGGGACCCTGGCAAACTTGTACATGCCAGTGGGACTGCTGCCAAGGGCAGCACCAATGCACTCTGGAGCTGATACCATGCACACATCTGTGACCCCAGCTCCTTGCAGGTGGATAAGGCAGGAGGGCTGCAAGTTTGAGTCCTGCCTGGACAACTTAGTGAGACTCTGTCTTTAAAAGAAATCAGAGAGGCTAGGGAGATAGGTCAGGGGCGCAAGTGCCTGCCTGGCAAGTACAAGGTCCTGAGTTTGATCCTCAGTTTCAAAAAAAAAGAAAAAAGAAAAAAAAGTCAGGGTTGGAGGGACTGGCTATAGTGGCACACACCCATAGTCTCAGCAATTTGGGAGGTTGAGGAAGGAAGATGTCTAGTTTGAACACTGTGTGGACAACTCACAATTTAGCTAGGTCCTGTCTCAAAAGGGGCTACATGCTGAGTACCGTGTCAGAGAGTGTGAGTTCCAACTGGTTATTTATTTATTTATTTATTATGTGTTTAGTACAGGGTGTACAGGGTCCTACTACAGAGATTGGACTTGTGATTCTCCTGTTTCAACCTCCCATGCGCTAGGATTACAGGCACGTGCCACCACGCCCAGTCTCAGTTGTTGTCTCAGTGCGCCCTGGGGGAGGGTCCAGCATAGCAGGCCAGGATCAAACCTGGACCCTGCACCTGCCTAAGCAGGAGCTTTAATCTGCTGAGCTACCTGGCCGGCCCTCAATTAGTCAATTTAAACCTACAGAGCCTGTGCAACACGGGGCCACTAAGCAATCCAGCAGTTCCTGTTCTTGCTTATGCATGAAAAGCTCTGGACGGAGGGGATGCATGGAAATTCCACTCTGGATTCCCATCCTGAACAAACTAGCAGCCTTTTAAAACATTTTTATTGTCTTTGTATGGTATTATCAGATGTGTAGAAATAGCGCATCATACTTCAAATATATTAATTTACCTGCCCCTGTATTTGTATTATTTTTTATCTTTAAATATGAATTTAAAATTTTATTTTTATTAATATTAATGAGAGAGAAATAACAATGAGATAGTTTCACAACAGGTTAGTAGGACAGACACAATAATTAATACATTGTATATTGTTGTCTTTGTAGTACTTGTTCAGAGTGAGTTTAAAATTTTTAAATCATTTATTTATTTATTTATTCATTTATTTATTTGGTACAGGGTCTCACTATGCAGCTTGGACTTGTAGTGATGCTCTTGTCTCAGCCTCCCAAGTGCTGGGATTACAGGCATGCGCCACTGTGCCCGGCTCAGCATGCTTTGGGAGCAGGGCCGTTGTGGCATGTGCTGCTGGGAATTAAACACAGATCCTTGTGCTTGCTAGGTAGGTGCTTACACCACCAACCTATTTCCCCAGCCCAAGAAATATATTTTTTATTAAGTTTCTTGTGACATCTTTTTTTTTTTTCCTTTTAGAAACAGCTCTATCATTCAGGCTGGCCCTAACCTTGCTGCGCAGCTGAGGCTCCCCCTGAGCTGGCAGCAGCCCTCCTGCCTTCTCCTCCTGAGTGCCGGGATTGCAGGCGTGCACGCACCACCTTGCGCGCTTTATTAGAGATACACAATGATGACACTCATCACAGGGAATTTGTACCTGTACATGGTGTACCTTAATTCTTCTGTTTTCCCCCTTCCCCTACCATGTCTTCAATCTCTCTTCCCCTTCTTATTTAAGAAAGCTTTGTTTCCACTATGAGCCTTTTTTCCTTCTTGTTTTCCATAAGTCTCCTAACCTCACAATAAAGGCGGGGAGGACTAGGGGTGTTATGGTTTGTGTCTAGTTGTCCCCCCCAAAGCCTCATGCAGTCATGGGCAGCCTTTGATAGTTTGTGATGATCCAGTGCTGGGATTATGAGGGTGAGTCCTACACCCACGATAGCCTGAACACAATACGAAGGAGGGAGAGTGACTTGCTTTCTGCCGCTGCTCCTTTCTGCTCTTGCTGTTTTCTGCTGCCATGAATTGCTGCCTCTGCCGTGTGCCACCCTGCCTTGGAGCCTGCTGATTATGCACTGAAACCTGAGCGAAACCACTTTCTTTCCCTAATGCTGGGTGTCAGGTATTTTGTGCCAGTAACGAAAGAAAAATAACTGAAACAGGATGTAATGTACGGCAAGGTCCTCGGTTCAGGCTCCAGTACTGCCACAGGTAAGTAAGCACACAAATAATTTTTCAAAACAGCATGGATGTAGCTCAGTGGTGGGGCACTTGTGGGTCCAAAGGCCCCAAGCTCCCTCTGTCCCGGGACCCCTGAGGCCTTCTCTGGAGGAGGAGCTGCTGTCCTCTGCCGCTGCCCAGCTGGGGCTCTCCAGTACTCACGGAAACTCTCAGCATCCACTGGAGCCCAGGCCCAGGCTCCTGCTCCCCAACCAGACCTCCTCCACGGTGGGGGCAGGGAGGAGGTGCTTGCAATTCTGTGAGCCCTGGGTGCTATCCCTGCTCTGGGGGTGCTAGGCTCTCGCAGTCCTTGCTCCTAGGCTCTGGAAGGAACAGAGACTTTCAGAGTTCTCCGAAGGGCCTTGTCAGGCCTGCCCACTCCCCCGCAGACAGGCCTGGGCTGTGTGCCTGTCAGGAGCCAGGACTGCTGGAGCCACCACAGGAAGTGCCCTAGCTGACAAGCCAGACAGCCTTCTTACCCAGCTTGCTCAGTGTCTCTGCTGTTGAGCCTCATTTCTTCCAGTGACCCTTCCCAGGCGCTCCAGCTGAGCACCCACAGCAGTCTGAATTCCTGGTCTCCTCCCACCCACCTTGCACCACTCCCCTGCCCCTCCATGCACCCACCTGTGCCCCTCCACGAGCCCATCCACCCACTGACCCATCCCTCCTCTCACCCGCCCACCTATCCCTGCCCATCTGCCCTGCCACTCTTTACTCGACAACCTCTCGAGCACCAACTGTGCTCTGGGCACACAGCAGTAAAGGCTTGGCAGGATCCTGGCAACCACAAGGTGGAAGGTGAGGTGGAGACTTGAAGGGGCCTTTGGTGACAGGGGGACAGGATGGACAGGCTCTTGAGGGCTGGGTAGGAAGGGAATTACTGGTGGCCTACTCAGGCACTAGTGAAAGGCTTGTTGGCATGGAGATACTTCGGCTGGATGGGTCACAGGGTGTGTGTGTGTGTGTGTGTGTGTCCAGCAAGAGCAGAGGTGAGGAGCCTGGGGAGCGAGAGAGCAGCAGTGTAGACAGGTCTCTGGGAGCCTGGGAAGACACAGAACCAGTAACAGCACAAGAGCAGCTGGGGGTAAGGCCTTGAGGGTGTATGCCAGACTGGGAGATGGGTCACGCAGGGGGGCTGCCATGGGCAGGAAACAGGTGAAGGGGCTGCTGCAGGAGCAAGGAAAGAAAATGGAAAGTGGGGCGGGTGCTTGTCAATGGCTGTCTGTGGCCACAGCAATGGCACTTGCCCAGTTCTTGCCACGCGGAAGCACTATTTTGAGTTTGGAGCAAGACTGGGCAACTTAGATCCTGTCTCAACAGATACAACACACACACACACAAAGGGCTGTGTAGGAAAGAGGACTTCCTCTGGGTGGGGTCCTCAATGACGAGGAAGAGCCCCGCTGGGAGGTGGACTCTACAAAGTCCACCGGGTCAGGAAGTGGGGCTATTTTCTGCAGCTCATGGAGGAGGAAGCTGAAAGTTTGCAGGCTAATAGGGCATCTAAGCACTATAGGCGGCTAACTAGAGCTGGGTTTGCTGCTTGTGAGGTGTGCATTTGTTCAAAGAAAGGAAAGGTTGGGGTCTGAGACTGGAGCCTGCCGGGAGCAGAAAGGAGGTCCCGGGCACCACCGGGAGTGGAGAGCAGAAGGGAAGGAAGGAAAAGTGGGAAGGAGGAAAGAAAAAGGAGGGAAGGAGGTCAGTCCAGTTAGGTGTAAGGCACTCAGCAGGAAGTAGCCGTGAGCTCCCAGCACCCAGAGTGTGTGCGTGTGTGCGTGTGTGTGTGTGTGTGTGCGTGTGTATGAGAGAGAGGAGTGATGGTGGTGGCGGGGAGAGTCTGCCTGTTTCTGCTCTTCTGGGTCCATCTGTCCATCTGGGGTAGATCCTGGCGAGAGGCACACCCCGGGCGAGGCTGACTGGGCCCCCTCCCTGGCGCTCATCTCATCCTTGGGAGCTGCTCAGGCAGCTGGCAGCATTGCGGAGCGCACAGCTATGACAGCTGGGATCCCAAGAGATGGGGCACCCTTTGGAGAGGAACCAGGGAGAACCCGAGCTTGGTGGGAACAGGGCTCCTCTCCTCAGTCTTGTTTAAGCTTAGACTGAGGTAGAAGTGAGAAGTCGGGCCGGCGAGATGGCGCAGCGGTCTAAAGCTGCCTGCTTAGGCAGCCTGAGGGACCGCGGTTCCATTTCCAGCACCACATGCAGTACCGGTCCCACCCACCAGGGCAGAGCAGGCCGGTCATAATATAAAAAAGGAAGCGAGAAGTGAAGTTAATAATGACGGTTTTGTGCTTCAGAAAAAAATGTAGAAGAGAAAACCCGGCTATTTATTCAGGCTTTAAAACCGTTAAGTTCCCGGGGCTGGAGAGATAGCTCAGTTAAGTGAGTGCTTGCCTGGCAAATAGAAGGTCCTGAGTTCAATCCCTGGTACCGCGAAAAACAAAGAAAATCCCATAAACTCCCGGTTTTCCTTTATAGCTATTTATAGCTTGAGAGGGTGTAAACTATCCCCATAAGAAGCTCAGGTTTGAAATAATCTTAACAAAAAAAGGCCATCCACTATCAAAGAGGAAAGAAAGGGCAAGAAAAACGATTTCCCAAGGGTCCAATGCGGGGGCTGCCGGCGGTGGAGTCCCGCCCATCCCCCCGGGCAGCTGTCACCGCGTCCCCAGGGCTGGGTCGCCTCGTTCTGGGGTCCCTATTCCTGCGGAGTCCAGGACCAGTCCGGAGGGGCGCACCCGGCTCCCTCGCGGGTTCCCATAAGGCAGCCCCTTCCTCCCGGCTTCCCAATTCCTCGGGACCACGCCACCCTCAGCAAGCTCAACCGCCCACCTTCCCCGGGACCTGGTCCCCTGGGCTCCCCGTCCCCGCAGCTCCCGGGCGCCGCGCACCCCTGGGTCCCCTGGGAAAGGCGGGGGCGCAATTAGTTTCTCCAATTAGTTTCTCCTCTTTGTATCTAGCCCATTCAAACAGGATGTAATCCTCCGCGCGCGGGAAAGTAGTCCCGACTTCGCCCGGAATCGCCCTTGCGTCGCAAACCCGGCGCGCGGGGAAGCCGACGGGGCGCCCTGCGGGATCCCTCGGGGGTAGTGGGCCCGCGGCAGCGGGGCGTGCGCGGGCAGGCGGGCAGACAGGGTCGCGGGGGAGGGGCGCGAGGGCGGCGAACTCCTCGCCGTCGCCTCGAGAGATGGATCATGGGGCGTAGAGCGATCGCAAACCTCAAACCACGTACGGTGGGCGATACGCGTCAACCCAACCCGACCAACGGAAGCGTGGGGCCTCCCCCTCCCTGGGTTCCCGCCCCGGGCCCCCTGATGGACGCGTGCCGCAGCCAACCCTGCCGCCGCTCGCCATCCAACTCCCTCGAGATCCAATGGGAGCGCGAGAGGGCGGAGCCTACGCCCACCAAGTTAGGCTGCGCTCGGCCCACCCCTCGCCCCTCAGGCCCCGCCCCCCCCGCCCGCGGCTCCCGGAGTAGTTAGAACCAGCGAAGTGCAGGCGGCGTTGAGAGCCAAAGTTGCTCTGGCTTAGGGCTCGAGGCGGCTCCTCACTCCCCCTGCCCCGGCCTCCTGCGGGCCCGACCACGCTGCTGGGCGTCCCCGCTCCCGGCCCCGCGTCCGCTGCGTCCCCTGCCCTCTCCCGGCGCCCGCTCCTTGCGAGCCGGGGTCCCCGCAGCCTTGGCCCGGCCCCGGGCCCCGCCGATGCCGGCCATGGTGGAGAAGGGCCCCGAGGTGTCGGGGAAGCGGCGCGGGAGGAACACCGCGGCCGCCTCCGCCTCGGCCGCCTCCGCCTCGGCCACCGCCTCGGCAGCCGCCTCCTCTGCCGCCGTCGCCTCGGCCGCTGCGGCCGCCGCCGCCCCCAATAATGGTCAGAATAAAAGTTTGGCCGCGACGGCGGCGCCCAATGGCAACAGCGGCAGCAACTCCTGGGAGGAAGGCAGCTCGGGCTCGTCGAGCGACGAGGAGCATGGTAGGTGCGGCCCCGTCCCTGGCCCCAGACCTAGACCCAAACCCAGACCCTGGACGCCAGCCCCAGGTTTGGCCCGGTCCCCTGACGGCGTCTTGTTCCCCGCAGGTGGCGGTGGCATGCGGGTCGGACCCCAGTACCAGGCGTCGGTGCCTGACTTCGATCCCGGTAAGTAGCGCTGGCCGGCCCGCGGCGCGGGACCCCGACACAACTTTGTTTTTCTCCGTGGCAGCCCCGGGGTCCGCGGCTGGTGGCGAGGGGCCGCGCGCTCGCACACGCGTGTTCCGCATGCCCGGGAGCCCCTGTTGGCCCCCTTGTAGTCCGCTTCTCGGCTTCTTTCCTAACCCCTTTCCCCGCGCTCCAGTCCGGGAGGCACTCGCGTCTGGGGGTGCCCACATCCAGGTGAGATGCGCCCCCAGGTGGGAGCCAGCCTGGAGGTGGCAGTGCCCGCGATCGGGATCTTGGAGGGCCAGGATAGGGGGACGGAGACCCCAGTCTCGGGTACCGGCGCTGGCCCTTGGATTCCCACCATTCTGGGGGCCAGTAGTAGACCCCCCCAAATCAGAGGGTGCTTGGCTGGGTAGGAGCGACTCGCATGTGAGAGTATGATTTTAGGACCTATATGTAAAAGTGTGTGTTTCTTTTTTCTTTTTTGTGGAGTGGGGGTGGGGTGGAGGTCGTGAAAGAATAGAATGGTCAGAAGCTTTAACTAGCCAGTGATTTCCACCTACCAGAAAGCCTGTACTCAGAATGGAACCCTTGCCTCTGCTGTTCTGTGTGGAAGCAAATTTAAAGTGGTACAAGGAAAAAAAAAAAAAAATCCAATCAGACAAAGGAATGCATCAGATTTTAATGCTTGAGATTCTAACCCTTCTCTGAGACTAGACTTTAAAGGTTGTTGGTATAGAAAGCATTTGAAAGGACATGCGTTTTGTTTCAGGAATTAACAGTGAAAGAGTCTAGTAAAGATGGAGTGAGAGGTCCTCCTGCTTGGAGGGCTTTAGAGCTGGAGGTTCTCTAAGTAGGTTAGATCACTAGTTTGTTTGAAAAAAATAAATGCTTTTCCTTGGAAACAAGGCTGCAGAAAATTGCAAGGATTTGGTACTCGAAAAAGGAGATTGCTCTCAAGCTGTTATTAAGTACTAAACTCTGGGTGTACTTAAAGGTGAGAATACAGATTCCCCAGCGAGGGCACTCTGGAAATAAGTGACTTTTGCCAGATTTGCCCTCTAAATTTTGTTTTGTTAGCTTCAGACTCTTATATTTACATAGCCTGACTCCCAGATTGGTATTTCTGTTAAACCCATGTCAGTATCTTTGCTCCTTTCCCCTTCCCCCACACCTTCCTTTTTTGGTCGTCACTTCTTGTTTGTGAGTGACAGGATGGAACCGAGGCCAGGCTTTCTCTTCCGTGCTGGTTCCTCCATTCCAGAGTTGGCCGCCAGGGGAAGCATACTGTTTTTTGGTTACAGTTGACCCTATCTTCATTTTGTAGGTCAAGTCTGTCTGCGGTAATACCCAGGACGTAAAGCTTGTCATTGAGCTTCTCCCATTTATTATTATTTTTTCCACACGTTATTTTTAAGAATCAGCTCGAGCAAACATTTGAATAAGTTGGTCATTTTTTGGTAAATTTTTGTCATATACAGTTAGAAAGCTTTTTGGGTAGGACTAAAGAAAAGGACATATTTGGTAGTCACAGAACTTAGATTTCTGACACTCATTTGAATCTTGATGTCTAGCTCTGTCTTGTTAGTGATAAGAGTGAGCTTCTTTGAAGTGTTCATTTCTTTGAGTCAGCAAATGTCATGGGGCCATTTTTGGACAGTCCTTGGACTGTTTGGTGGGATATAGGCATAAACTTGCAGAGGCTACCATTTTTTCCCCCTTAACGGAGCTATATTTCAGCCCATTTTTATTTTTTATGTTTTTTAAACATTTATTTATATTATGGCCGGCTCAGTTTGCCTAAGCAGGCACTTTGGACTGCTGAGCTATTTTGCTGGCCTCCCATTTTTATTTTCAGACAGGATCTTGCTTAGTTTTTTAGGTTGATCTCAAACTCACAACCCTCCTGCCTCAACCTCCCAGAGTGGTGGCATCACAGGACTGTAACACCATGTCCACAATTTCTTTACAAGATACAAAAAGTCAGGCATAATGTGGAACTGAGGGTGCGACTGGGACTGCTCAAAAAAAAAAAAAAAAAAAAAAAAAAAAAAAAAAAAAAAAAAAAAAAAAAAATATATATATATATATATATATATACATATATATATGTTTGTATGTATATATACATGTATATAAATATATGCAATACATATATACATATTTGTTATTATTATTATTATTATTTTGCAGTACCAGGAATGGAAATCTGAACCTTGTACTTGCCAGGAAGACACTTATGTTGCTGTGCTATAGCCCTGGCCCTGGAACTGCTTTATATTGCCCCCTACCATGGCAGTGTTTTGTGTTGGGCTTGTGCCTGGGCTCTGGGCGTGCTGAACATGCCCTGTTACAGACTAGTGCTCCAGTGTCTTCCCCTGCCTGGGCAGTGAGTGCTTGTTTTTATTTTACCAGAATTTTATCTATTCTGTCTCTGTCTCTGTCTCTGTCTCTGTCTCTGTCTCTGTCTCTGTCTCTGTCTGTGTCTCTGTCTGTCTGTCTGTCTCTCTCTCTCTCTCTCTCTCAACAGAGTCTCACTATGCTATTCAGGCTGTCCTTGAACTCAATATGTAGCCTAGGTCGGCCTCCAGCTCATAGTGTTCCTCCAGCCTTCTGAGTGCTGTGCTGTCACACCTGGCGTTATTTTATCAGAATTTCAACAGAGAGGCACATATAAAACTCAGTCAGAGGGCAGGGGATATAGCTCTGCTGCATAAGTGCCTACCTAGAAACTACAAGTTCGATCCCTGGTACCATACACGCGCACACATACAAAAACCCAGCAATCTCATCAGAAAGCTTTTCTCTTCCACTATATATAGTAAAGGTATGTGAGTGGATAAAATTGATTCCAATTTAAGTCAGGTTTTGCTTATCTACAGATCCCTATGTGACCCTATGTGTGGTTAGTTGGAGCAGAGTGCTGTCAATCCCGGCGTCCTATGTGCGTTGGGGCAGGTGGGGTGGCCTGGTCCTAAATGCTGACCCAGTGATTGGCATCTATCTAATTGAGACCTCCGCTAGCTCTTGGAGCTCTGTTCACCAGGAAGAGGTTTCACAATTTAGAGTTAAAAATAAAAGTCACAGCCCGGCCCCTCACCTTTGATTTCTGTGTGGTCTGCACAGGTGGTGTCTAGGCCAGGGCACAGTGGAGCTTTCACTGCCACCTTCTGCACTGAGCAAGGGAGTGGTGGAGGGGCCTGGCATCCCTGCCTCCATGCAGGTTCTTTCCAAGACTGGCAGAGTCACTTACCTTGAAATGAGAAATGTTTCTCAGTGTAATAGTGTGCGTATCCCTGAGGCTTGCCTCTCTCTGGTCATTGCTCGATGCTCTTTGTGGTCTCATAGCCAGAGGAGACAGTGACAGGTGTGGTCTGCCTCAGTCTGTGTTTTCTGACGTATGTGTTGTGCCAACCATATCATATGTGTCATGCCAACCATATCCTGAGTTGATTTTCAGTAGCATAGGTCATATGTGCTGAAATCATGACATGTAATAAATAAGATAATTCACTTGTTTTTGGTGGTGCTGGATCTACCCCAGCACCTTTCTTTGTGCTCAGTGAGTGCTCTTCCATTGAGCTACTGTCCCGGCCTCTAGAAGAGGAATTTTTTTTTTTTTTTAATTTAGGGAAGGGTCTACAGGGTGTTCAGGGTCTCTCTACTAGATCAGACTTGCAGTGATCCACCTGTTTACAGCCTCCCAAGAGCTGGGATTACAGAAGTGCACCATCATGCAGTCTCAATTGCTGTCTCAGTGTGCCCTGGGGGCGGAGCCTGCACAGCAGGCGTGGAGATTGATCCCCTAGCTCCTGTGGCTGCTTGCAGGTTCTTTAATCCACTGACAGAAGAGGAAATTATTAATGGGGAATGATACTAATATTATTATTATTTGCAGTTCTGGGGTTGGAACCAGGGCCTTTGTGCCTCAGTTTTGTGGAGCACTGGGTATGTGCTATCATGCCTGTTTTTGGGGATGTGGGGTAGTGGAATTGAACTCAAGACCTTGTGCTTGCCACTGAGCTACTAAGCTAAATTGCCTGGCCCTCGTGCCTGATTTTAATGGTGACTCTGAGGTGACATGCCTTTACAAAAGTAAACTGTGTAAAGTTTACTTTGGATACAGTGCATTTAATCAGATTGAAAATTTGTGGTTATCATTGGTGTATCACTTCAGCACTGACTGATAGTAAAATGTGTCCTGCTTTTGTGTGGAGTGGCAGTGTGACTGGAAAAGGCGCTTAGCCTACTTTTCATTTGTTTTCACTAATGAGTGTTTGCTCCTCTTCACCTTGGACACATTTTTTATGGTTTTAGTTCATTATAAAAATCCATTTTATGGATGTCTTAAAATTCACAGGTAATGGTGAACACTTTGTGATTTAGATATTGTACTTTAAAAGGAGTATTTGCCCATGAGAAGTCATAGTTTTAGTAGGAAATGATGAATTTTAGGATTGATCCACTTCATGAAGAGGTGTGGTAGGGCATACGTGTGGTGTATGTCCGTAGTTCCAGCATATGGAAGGCTGAAGCAAGGAGGGTTGTAAGTTAGAGACCTGAGCAATTTAGCAGGACCTTGCCTCAAAAAAAAAAAGAATGAAAGGTTAGGATATTGCACAGTGGTAGAGCACTCCTGGGTTTGGTCACCATTATTGCAAATTAAAAAAGAGTTGTGGTAGGGAGGACCCTCGTCCCCATCCTGTCCCTAGGCTGGCTGTCAGATTGTGTGTCTTGGACTACAGGACAGTGTAAGGCCGAATTGGTCACTGACCTCCAGGGACTCTGCTCCTCAGTCCCAAATCAGCTCTTGTCATCACAAGTGGTGTGTGATAGCGTCAGCCGTAGACCAACAGCTTTCCACCCTGTCTTTCTTTTAGAAGCGGTAGAGAGTAGGCTGCCAGGACTTGGCTGGGTCAGAACTCACTTCCCAGCCAAGTAGTGCCCTTGCCACTGGGGTGTGTGTGTGTGTGTGTGTGTGTGTGTGTGTGTGTGTATGTGAGTGACTGGAAATTGAATCCAGAACCTTCCATATGCTGCTAGACAAGTATCTCTGCCACTGAGTTACATCTCTAGCCCTGCCTAGCCACCCCTCCTCAGTTTTATTTTAAGACAGTCTTGGTGAATTGCTGATCTTCCTGCCTCAGCCTCCTGAGTAGCTGGGTTTACAAGGCAGCTATCACTATTTCTACTAGTTACTTCACTTTTTTTTTTTTTTTTTGCTGGTGTTGGTTTTGGTATAGGATCTCACTGTGTAGCCCAGCCTGGCCTTGAACTTGGTGATCCTTCTGCCTCAGCCTCTTGAATGCTGGGATTACAGGTGTGTGCCACCATGCACAGCTCTGCTGACTTCAGGGTGTGTGTGTGTGTGTGTGTGTGTGCGTGCCCATGTGCGTGCGCGTGTGTGTCTTTTTGAGACAGGGTCTCAGTTCAGGTTGGCCTTGAGTTTACTTTGTAGCCTGGGCTGGTCTTGAACTTGTGATGATCTTCCTGCCTCAGCCACCTAAATGCTGGAATTACAGGTGTATGTCACGATGCCTGGTTCTAATGACTACACTTTGCCTCCATCTGCAAATACAGAGATCGGGAATGGCGGAGGGGGGAAGGACCAGAGAAATAGCTCAGTAGAATAAGCGCCTTCCTGGCAAGCGCAGGGTCCTGAGTTCAATCCCAAGTACCACAAAATAAAGAAAAGAAATCAGAAGTTTGTCCTATGGAGAAGGAAGGAACTGAACTTGTACTGCATATGTGGAATGGCTAGTATCTGCCTGGCATGAAGCAGGCACAGAGGAAATATTTCTGCTATCTTACCCTGCCATCACTTGTGTTGCCCAAGTGGCCAGTACTGGTCCCTTTCCTGGTACAGGGCTTCATGCTAAGAAAGACTTTGCAGTACCTAAGAGCTTGGTTGCTTTGGAATTACAGCCACCCCCTGTGGGTTAGTACTTTTACCACTGTCAGTAGGAGGCAGACTTGGTCAGCTGAAGTCTTGGGTAGCCCAGAAGTCTTGAAAGTGGGGCTGCAGTCTCCCCTGGTAAGACAGGATTTTGCTATGCAGTTCAGGCTGGCCTTGAGCTCACTTTGTAGCCGGGGCTGGTCTCCTGGCAGTGATCCTCCTGGCTCAGGCTTCCGAGTGCTGGAATTCCAGGTGTGTGCCACCACACCCAGCTGAAAGTTCAAGTTTTGGGAGTGAATGCTTTTGAGTTGGGGTTCTCCTACCCCAGCACTCCCTGCTTCTGGCGATAACTGTGACTCAGCTAGCTGGGCGAGGCTGACTGGGGCAGCTGTGAGAGCAGTGTTAAAGGTCATTGGTATCTGGGAATTTAGGATTGCTCTTGGGAAGGTGATTCTTTGGCATAAAATTCTATGGGGGCAATTTAATTAAAAAATCTAAGTCTTTGGAAATAAAAACCTATCCAGGTACACCTTCCTGCCTAGCTTATCATGGTGTTTTTGTCTATTACTGAGTGTTGGAATTCATCCATGTGTAGCCCTCACTTGCTCTGAGATTATTTTTCAGGAATTCCATGCACTGTATAAAAATACATGAGGCTCCATTTGGTTCCCTTCCCTAGGAGGAACAGGGATCCTGAATAGGAGCATGTGTTAGTGCAGAAAACTTGGAGGAAGAGAAGGGGAGGAGGAAGAAGAGGAGAGGAAGGGCAAGAAGGAGGCTGCAGTAGTGCAGTGGGAGCCTGCATTAGTGGAGTGCAGGGCCAGGTGCTGCTTCAGCTGTTTGAACTGTGTCGTGTCCTATAGCTACGAGCTGGGGCAAACCCTGTTCTTCCCAAGAGCAGCTGGGAGGGATGAGGTCTGATCCCGACAAATTTCTTTCTTTTTTGTTTGTTTATTTTTTGTGGTACCAAGGATTGAACCCAGGACCCTGCACTTGCCAGTCAGGCGCTTACTCTACTGCCCTTGACCACAACAATTTCTTTTCTTTTCTTTTTTTTTTTTAAACTAAATTTTATTTATGGCCAGCTCAGCCTGTGCTGGGGGTGGAGCTGGTGCAGCATGTGGTGCCGGGGAATGAACCACAGTCCCTGGGGTTGCCTAAGCTTGCCTAAGCAGGTGCTTTAGATCACTGAGCTATCTCGCCGGCCCACAACTTCTTGAGTGTGGTTTATATCCATATCTAAATTCTGGCTTGATTATATGGTTTCTGTTGACATAAAAATAGTGTTTGGGCTGGGGATATAGCTCATCAGTTCAGCCTGCTGGCAGTCGCAAGGGCCTAAGTTTGCTTCCTGGTACCAAAAAAAGAAAAGTGTTTTAAAGTGTCAAAAAAGTGTTTTGCTAAAATGTTTGAGAGAAGTTGGGTATGGTGGATCATAGGATCCTAGCCCTCAGAAGGCTGAGGCAGGATTATTGTTTCGAGTTTGGTAGCTGCCTGGGCTACAATATGAACTCAGGGCCAGCTTGAACTGCATAGCAAGACCCTGTCCCCCAAAAGACAATAATGAGAGAGAGAAAGAGAGAGAGAGAGAGAGAGAGAGAGAGAGAGAGAGAGAGAGAGAGTTGAGAGAAAGATCTGAGTCCAGACCTTAACACTGAGCTACATTCCTAGCCTATTTATTTATTTAAAATTCGAGACAGTATTTCATTAAGTTGCCAACATTCTGATTAAATTGAAAGCAATGTTAATAGTAAGCTATAACTATTTGCTAGTCAAATTCTTCAAATATTTTCCTCTTAGTAAAAATTGTGCAATAGATCTTTGAAGTTTTGGATTTTTCCTACCTCAGGGTTATCAGAGAGAAAATCATATGTAGTGTCCACTAACTGAACCTGTTTTCTACATGAGGAAAAGTAAGGCTTAGAGCGGTGACCTACATTTGTCTTTCATTCCTGATTGTTAAAAGTATCTCAAAGTAGCCTATGTGTGTAGTGAGATCAGACTTCCTGTTGTTACTTTTAGGTGTTTCAGGACTGTGAGGGTAAGGCAGGATGATTGAAAGTTTGAGGTGGGCATGAGCAACTTAGTGAGACTCTGTCTCAAAATAAATGAAAAAGGGCTGGGAATGTAGCTCATTCCAAAGACCGGGAGTTCTTCAGACTTTAGTATTGTAACAAGTAAATACACTGAAGTGATAACAGTTTTAGTGCATAATTCAAATGTGTTTCTTGGTAGGATAGAATTGTAGAGCCATTTAAAAAAAAACAGGACTGGTAATATTCCTCAGTGGTACAGTTGCCTGCTTGGCAAGCATGAAGTTGTGAGTTCGGTTCCTGTACCGAAAAAACAAAATAGATAAGTTTCAAACAGGATAGTGTCCCACAATGCGAAAGAAGTGACCCCTACGCTGTATTTGCTGCAGGCACAGTGAATGCCTACTGTGCACCTCCCTACTTTTTCATGAAGTGGAAATTGCCACCACCTTTCTGTGATCGTGCCCACGCTCTGAGAAGAAGCAGGGTGTGTGGCTAGTTCTTTGTGGTAGCTGCTCTGCAGGTGAGCAGATTTGGGAACAGAGAGAAACCTGGGTGTAGAGAAGAAGGGAGGATGCTTAGCGCTGGGCTGGGTGGCGAGGGCTGTGCTCCTCTGCACAGAGACTGCTGCTGGAGGCGCAGGGTGGCAGGGATGGCCCTGCCGGAGGAGCCTGTGGCAGGAGCTGGCTGTAGTGTGGCTGGGCTATCACAGCCCTTCCTGCTGTAGTCAAGGGTCTGCCACAGAGTCCTCAGAGCACTCAGGTGTGTTTTAAAAATACTTTGTAACGTATTCACCTGGGAGTCATACAATATTTATTGGTTTAAATTTTTTTTAAATCTTTTATTTAAATTTTTAATCTTTTATTTAAATTAAAATTTTAATCTTTTAATCTTTTATTTTAATCTTTTATTTATTGGTAGTTTTGTAAACAGACATACTAGAGTCTGCTGGGTGGTAGTAGGGACATATGACTTGGTCATATGGATGGTAACAGATTTTTAAGTCACCAAGTTAGGCGTGAATATTGGAAAGTTCACTCTCTGTTAACATTGTTGAACAGTGGTTCTAGTTTTATAATAATTTATAAGGTTTGGCTTTATAATTAACATTTGATAATAATTAAGAACCTAGTTATTTAAGAAATGGAAACTCAGCTGAGTGTGGTGGCGCACGCCTATGATCCCAGTGCTGGGGAGGCTGAGGCAGGAGGATCTTTGCAAGCTCTAGGTCAGCCTGAGCTGCATGGTGAGACCCCCTCTCAAACACACACACACACACACACACACGAAAATAATGGAAACTCAGCATGTGGGAAGGTGTGGCAGGAGGATCATGAGTTCAAGGTGAACCTGGGTTACATACTGAGAACTTGTTTCAGGGCAAAGATCTAAAGAGAAATGAGCTTACAGTACTGTATTGAAGAGTGAACTCTGCGCCTTCCTGCTGAGCTATGAGCTCAATATCCCAGCATTTGGGAGGGTTTGGTGGGGGGTCTCCATGAATTCAGGCCACCCGGGGCTACCTAGTGAGTTCAAGACCAGCCTAAATTGCATAGGGAGACCCTATCTTAAAAAAAAAAAGGTGTGTGTGTGTGTATGTGTGTGTGTGTGTGTGAGAGAGAGAGAGAGAGAGAGAGAGAGAGAGAGAGAGAGAAATAAGGTCTTGCTAACTAGCTCAGGCTGGGCTGGGCCCTAACATGCAATCTTTCTGTATAGCCTCTTGCTTCAGCCACCTACAGAAGTAGAATTATAGAAGTAGGCTACTATGTTTTGTGAAAAAAATGGATTTTAAGTTGCAGTTTAGAGCTAATTTTCTATGCCTTTCTTACAATGAATTGGTATGGCAAGGGCTAGCAAGATAGCTCAGTGGACTAAGTGCCTGTTTAGGCAAGTGCAGGGACTGGGTTAGATCCCTGGCACCTCGTGCCACGTCAGGTGCACTGAGCCAGCCACTGAATCCATGCATGGTGATGCATACCTGTAATCCCAGTGCTGGGGAGGCTGAAAACAGGAGGATCACTAGGAGTCTGAACTGTGTAGTGAGAGCCTGTACCAAATACGTTAAAGGGGGGGGGATTGTTATAGCAGTGCACACCTTTTTTTTAGTCATGAATGAGAGATGCACATGTTGCACAGATACTTTTTTTTCAATCAAGGAGAAAGTCACTTAACAAAATTACCATTTCTGATTAACAATTCATTAGGGTAGGATGGTTTATTCTGTTGTTCCAGCTACTCAGGAGACTGTGGGGGGAGGATGACATGATACCATAGTGGGCAGCAGTGAGACACTGTCTTCAAAGAACAGCAAAAATCAGTGGCATTCAGTACATTCAGTGTTGTGTAACCACCACCCCTATCTGGTCATAAAACACTTTCATCAACTCCAAAGAAAATCCTGGCTCCGTCAGCAGTTACATTTGCTTCTCTGTTCTCCCCAGACCTCTTGGCATCCTCCAACCTGCTTTTCGTCTCAGTGATGTGGCCCGCCCTTCTTTCCTTTTTTCTTGCAGACCTGGAGATTGAACTTATGGCCTGATTGATTTATTGATTGATTGATTGTAGGAGTGCAGATTGAACCCAGGGCCTCATGCGTGCTAAGCAAGTGTTTTACCACTGAGCTCCATCCTGAGGCCTTTTTAAAAAATTACATTGTCTTATTTTTGGAATAGGCTGTAAGTTGTGCAGGCAGGTCTCAAACCTCTTGGAGATCCTTTCTATCTCATTACCTGGGATTTCAGGCATGAGTGCCATGCCCCACTAGTGTGACTCTTTTTTTTTTTTGAGGCTCATCCATGTTGGGTCATGTATTAGTATCTGTACTTGATAGCTGTTGATAGCAAAACATTGTTTACCCATTCATTCCCTTGTTGATGGACATTGGGGTTACTGCATCTTTGGCTGTTCCTTTTTTTTTTTTTTTTGGCCAGCTCAGCTTGCCTTAAGAGCGGGCTGGTGTGGCATATGGTGCCAGGGATCCAACCAGGATCTCCTGTGCCTGCCTAAGCTTGCCTAAGCAAGTGCTTTAGACCTCTAAGCTATCTTTCCAGCCCTGGCTGTTCTTATGTAGGTATCGCTTTCCCTTTTCAAGAGGTATATTCTGAAGAGTGGCATTATTGTTTTCTAGAGTAATTCAGGACTTTGTGAGGAAGTACCAAATTGTTTTCCACGTTGGCTGATGCATTTATACTCCTACCATTAGTATGTAAGGGCTCCGAGTTTTCTAGGTCCTTGGCAACACTTTATTTTCTGTTTTTTAAAATGCTTGGTAAAAAAATAAAAATAAAATAAAATAAAATGCTTCATAGAGTACTCCCCCCCACCCCCCAAGCAGGCACTCTATGGGAGCTGGTCCCCTGGCCCCAGGGAATCCCCATGCATTCCTGAGGTGCCTTCTTGTTGAGTTAATCTATGGGGACAGTGTGGTCCCTTTGCCCTTTTTGTGCATACAGAGCATGATTTGAGGGACCTAGAGTAGGAGTGTAAATCCCCAGTGTTAGTCCACAGGAAGCTGGCCTCCTTCAGGGGCTAGATGATGAGGAAGTATGCAGTAGGCTGCTTCCTGTGGTGTATGGTGGGACACAGAAGCCAGGGAGAAAGCCAGGCTGTGAAAAGCAGGAGTTAGTATTTATGACTTTGTGTTTTTGTTGATGTAAGAATTAATATTATATTGTATGAGATATAAGTAATAAAATTATTTTGAAAATTCTAATTTAAAAACTTTTGTCTAGATTTTTAAAATTATGTGGATGAGAGCCCAGTAATGGTGGCAGTAGCTAGCTCCATGTACAATTAAGTTAAAGTGAGTCAAGTTCATGTTTACTTACACTGGGCCCCTTTCAAATGGCAATGGGTCTGTGGTGACACTGCTACTGTGTTGGACAGACGAGAGTAGATTGCTGGCATTTCACCAAATTTGATTAGGTAGCACTCATCTTAAGAGATGCTGATCAACTGGAAATCTCACTGTTAGTAACTTTTGTAGTTCTAAGGTCTTGCTAATTTGATCAAGGTACCTGATGAAATTTTTATTTATTTATTTATTTATATGTATTTAGTACAGGATCTACAGGGTTTCACTACACATATCGGACTCATAGTGATCCTTCCTGTTTTTCAACCTCCCAAATGCTGGGATTACAGGTGTGCACCATCACTCCTGGTCTCAATCCCCATCTCAGCAGACCCAGGCCAGGATCCAAACCCCTAACCCCTGTGGTTGATTTAATCCACTGAGCTATCTGGCTGGCCTACATGATGAAATTTGAGATTGATCTGACTGGTAAATATGGTAGCTATGTACTGAATTCTTCTAGTGGAGTATTTGCTTAAATTGTTACTTTTAAGATATTCAAAGGTAGGTTTGCAAAAGCAAGTTAGAAATAGTTGTATTGAAGATAAATGTAAAAAAGTTAATATGAAGGCTCAGCTTTGTCTTGAAAGATTTGATTTGTATAAATAGCCTTACTGAAGTTGAGTTTGGTAGAACATCTGTAATCCTAGTACTGAGGGAGGCTGAGGCAGGAGCATTATAAGTTTGAGCCCAACCTGGGCACTTAATGACACTGTCTCAAAATAAAAAAGAAAAATGGAAAGGCCTGGGAATGTAGCTCAGTGGTAGACCCCCCTATGCCAATCTTGTTTTTTGTTTTTCCAGAAAAACAGTAAAACAACCTTACTAAGATATACTTAACTATTTACTATAAAATAAACTTGTATTTGAAGTGTATATTACAGTCACTGTGGGCCGAAGGAAGTCCCATTGCTTACTGATTCTCTTCAGTCCTATTAGATATGGGATCTCACTAGCAGTTCAAACTTGTAGTGATCTTCCCAACTCAGCCTCCCCAGCACTGGGATTACAGGTGTGCACCACCACACCTAGTTTCAGAGCTGGAGACTTACTGTGTTACCAGTGTGCCTTTGAACTCCTCTCATCTGAGCCTCCCAAGTAGGTGGGACATGAAGTGTGTGCTACCATGCTGGATGGATTCTGAATATTTTATTGCTTCACCTGTGAGTTTTCCTGCCTTCTGCAACGTCCTGTGTGCCTTTAGTCCTGTTGGTTGGCTTCATATCTGCAAGTTTGGGTTGAGCTGTTTCCTAAACACTTGGTATCTCCTTAGCAAAGGTGGTCTTTTCTGTAACTTTGCACACTTGGAGACAAGCCTTAAAGCTCTCTCCTACCAGTTCTTCATCGCTATCATTTCTGACTGATTTTTCTCATTTTGGGTTGTCTTTTTCCTCCTTTACTTGTCTGGTAATATTAGTTTGGATGCTAGACATTATCAGTTTCATTTTGTTGGATGGCAGGTAGTTTTGTATTTTAATACTTTTGAACTTTGTGTTAGGATATGGTTGAGTTAATTACTTAGAAATAGTTTGATCATATAGGTTTTGCTTTTAAGTGTTGCTAAACAAAAAGAAAGCATTTCATCCAGGACTAAATACCTCCCACTGTGGCCCTGAGAGAAGTCCTTTTGTATGCTTCCTGCAGACCATGAGCGAGGGCTTCTGCCCTGACTCTGGGAACAGGTATGCCTCCTGTGTCTGTGTAATCCTGAGAGTGATTCCCTCCTGGGCTTCTCACTGCACAGTGATAGTATGCTGGCTGTGCCTAGTCCTAATGTCTGGGTAACAGAGCAGCTAGAGGGTGAGCTTTGTAACTGCCTGTCAGGGTGGCTGAGAGGATCATCTGCCTGGTCGTTTTG
>PVKN010006958.1:0-27494 GCA_004027915.1 Capromys pilorides
TGTCAGTCTGGGGTGAATCTGCCTGTGTGGCCATTTCCTTTGGTCTAGAGAGCCCTTCCTGTCCTTGTTGAGACCCGGGAAGTTTATATTTATAATTCCATGGAAAAGTTATTAGAATTCTACTGAGTGAATTCTAATCTATGACTTCCAGTGAAACCCACAGAATGAATCAAGGCAGAATAATGTATCCAAAATAGTGGGGAGTCAAGGGCATCTCGAGTCTGACCACAAAGATGGCTCGCTGATACATAGACCTTTATTCAGGACCAAAACGAGATTTTAATCATTTGTGAAGAAGGGAGTGGCTTAAAGATGAGTGACTGTGAAAGTGGTGGGAAGAACACAAGGGCCATGACTGGGCTCGGTAGGAGGCCTGAAATCACCCCTGCAATACGCAGAGAGATCTACAGCAAGAGTAGGCTGTATACACAGCAGAGACAGCGTCTAATGTTTTGGGGCCAGTGTTTCAGCTCTGATGTGCAATCTTTCAAGCCCCAAAAAGTCATAGCCTCTGTCTTGAGGCTATCCCAGTTGACAGCACAAAGCATTGGCTCTTCATCCTGTTTTGTGTGTCTTGTCCTCACTCACACTAGGGAGCAACAAGTGGAGGTTCTGGGGAAACACGACTGCTGTCTTCAGAGATTACCATCAGCCCCTTGGCTGGACCAATATGCATTGCTTAAAGCCAATTGAAGGGGTAAGGAGAAGTCCTAGCCAGCTCTGTACAAATCAATACATGGAAATAGGGACTGGCTCAGCCAAAATGCAGACAATGGCTCCTCCTTCAAGGAGAGCCGCCGAGGGGACCTCCACACTTCTGGGCAATGGTCCACAGATTCATGGTGGGATCTACAGCTTCTCCCCAGTGTTTCTTGGCGAATGCTTGCTGTGGACAGGGAGCTCTCCTTAGGTGTTCTGGGGAAGGTCAGAGTCCCCCTCCTCTCTTCTGCATTGCTCTGTCTAAAAACCATTCAGGTGCCTTAATTTCTCCAAAGATGCTTTCCTAGAAGAGCACAGATGTCCAGGTCTCTGTGCTGATCATGCCTTCCATTCCCTCAACCTCACTCCTAGGTGTGGCCAAGAGGGCTGCATCCTCTGCACATGTCCCTTCCTCCCTCTACCCCAACTGTCCATCTGGGGCTGCATCCCAGCTCCAGGCTGATGATTCTAGCTCTGAGCTGGACCTCCTTTTCTCCTTCTCTTTCTCCTTCTTCTATTTCTGTTTTCTTTCTTTCTTTCTTTCTTTCTTTCTTTCTTTCTTTCTTTCTCTCTCTCTCTCTCTCTCTCTCTCTCTTTCTCTCTCTCCCTCTTTCTTTCTTTCTTTCTTTCTTTCTTTCTTTCTTTCTTTCTTTCTTTCTCTCTCTCTCTCTCTCTCTTTCTTTAGTACAAGGCCTCACTACACAGTTTGGACTCTTGTCTCAGTCTCCCCATCACTGGGATTACAGGCATGCACCACCACATCTGGTTTTGATGGTCGGCATGGCATGAGGTACTGGGGGACAAACCAGGTCCTTGCTCTTGCCAGGCAGGTGCCGACTATCTCCCTGACCCATGAGCTAGACCTCTTCTGAAGATGATGACCCATCCTAGGCTGGCTCCTGTCTCCTGTCCTCCATGTCCAGGGATTAGGTCAGAGAGTAGGAGTGGGGCAGGCATGGGAAGGGAGATGTTTGAAAATAACATTTCTGTCCTCATGTCTCATTTTAAAAGTCTGAAAAGGGATCTCATTAAGTTGCCCAGGCTGGGTTTAAACTTTCGGTCTTCCTGCCTTAGGGTCCCAGAGTGCTGAGAGTACAGGACTGCATCATCACACCTGTCCCATTCAAGGTTTTACTTTGATCACTATGGTGATCATGATGCCATCTCAGACTCTGGTTGCAGTGGGCAGTTGCCCTACCTGGGTGGGCTGACTGCCCTGCCCCATGCAGTTGAAGGTAAGGTGTCAATAAAAAAAGAAAATGGTGTAGGGTAGATGGAAGCTGCCTGTACTCTCCTCACAAATTTTCTGTAAGCCTAGAGCTCTTCTCAAATGCAAAGGGAGACAGCCACTCTTGCTCAAGGATAAGAGTGTACTCAAGAACATGAACTAAACAGACCAGCAGTCATGCTTCCTCAGAAAGGGCAAAAAGAAACTTGTCTCAGTTACTCTTCTTTCATTGCTGGAACAAATACCCGACACCCAAAGTGAAGGAAGGAAGGGTTTATGTAGCTCACAATTACTGGAGGCTTCAGTCCATACTCAGCTGGATTCAAGGCAGGCTGGCACATGGCAGAGAGCAGCAGTTCATGATAGTGGAACAACAGTGGCAACAGAGAGAAAGTCTGTTTCTCTGTCTCATTTTTGTTACATTCATAAATGAGGCTCCGTGCCTCAAGCTGGGTTTAACACTCAGACCCATAATCCCAGCAGTACTAAAACCCATAGTCCCAAGCCTTGGATCACCCATAATCCCAGGGGATCATGAGCTAATCTCAAACTCTTGGAGTCCCCGCTCCATGTCTGCATGAAGCTTTGGGGGAGCAACTAGACACAAACCATAACAAACTGTAGGGATAAGGGTAGGGCAGTGAGAGGAATAGTCAGTCAATTAAGGGCAAGGAGAGGGGCACCCTAGGGACCAGGATAACCCTGAGCTGGAGCTGTGCACTCTAGTCAGTTCTAGGAGTGCCGTTCTGGCCAGGTTGGGAGCTGAAAGACTTCCCCATACCCCTTCCCCCTTTGGTAGTGACACCGCCCTTTCCGCCATCTTGAGCTTGGAGACAGGTCAGGAACATTTGGTGTTAGCACTGAGTCTGTGTCACTGGAGCCACTATGCAGAGAGGACCGTAACTCTGTTGCTCACCATACTCTGTAAAAAATCCAATGTTCCATCTGCCTATCCACCTCTGGCTGTGGTAATTGGGAGTTGGGTAGGGTGGACAAGGTTGCAGGTGTCAGAAAGCCACCCCCTACCCCCCCAGCCCCCCACCCTCCCGAGCTGCTGCCTGCGTTGCATTGTGCGGAGCAATGGGAAGCGGATCTGGCTCCAGCTGGGGCCTCAGACCCACACACAGAGGGAGCTGTGCTCTCCAGCCCAGAGCGGCCAAGCCCACGCGCCTTCGCAAACAGTGCTCATTTATTTCCTCCCACATTTATTAAATGGGAATTGGCCTAAAAAATAAGAAGAGCTGGGCTCTAATTTTTCTTATTCTAGCTCAAAGTGACTCGTGTTTTGGAGTTGTTTTGCTGTTGCAGTTTATGAAACATGAAGTGATCTTTTTTTCTTTCTTTCTTTCTTTTTTTTTAATTATGGCTGGCTCAGCCAGCCCTGTGGGTGGGGCTGGCACAGCATGTGGTGCTGGGGATTGAACTGCAGTAGCTGCGGTTCCCTAAGCCTTCCTAAGCAGGTGCTTTAGACCGCTAAACCATCTCACCAGCCCCCATAAAGTGATCTTAACAGAGACAGGGTTGTGATGACCAGGAGTCCTTTCCAAGCTCTTCTCACCCTGTTCAAAGAATTGGTTGGGACACATGAAGTATGCTAAGGTTTAACATTTATTGCAGGTGTTGAGAGTAGGGTTAAAGATACGAAAAGAAGGAAGAGGGAGAATGCTCCATGGAGCAAGATGTTAAAATAGGAAAGGAAGCAGAACACAGGGTGGATCAGTGAAAAGCTCTCAGCTTAAGAGCTGCCCTCTGTTATACTTCATTCTGAAGTCAGATCTAGGTTATGCCATCACAAACTCACTTGATCACCTTCCAAAAGATTCATATCCGGTGTGAATCTTGTGCCAGAAGAAATGAAGACAGCATCTCTGGGTGGGATCAGATGTACCGCTGGGAAGCTCTTCCGTGCACCTGCTCTGAATGTCCATGGTTGACAGGTCTCCATGATTGACAGGTCTCCATGATTGACAACTCTCTGTGACAGACAGGTCTTCATGATGGACAGGTCTCCATGATCGACAGTCACACCCAATTGCTCAGTGCTTTGCCACACCCTAAGCTCCTGCCTCAGGATTGCATAGAAATTGAGTTCTGTTTCCAAAATCTAAAATAAGTGAAATGAACCAAGCCCAAGCTTTCATATCACATGGTTTCTCTCACATGACAAACCCAAAGCATAAACAGAGAGCAAAATAATGAGCAGATAATGGGAAGCAGAGAGAGAGAGATCTTTCTCAAGTAGGAAGGGGGCCGAGAGATGATGGCAAAGGAGAGGGAGCAGGTGAAGACCTGTAATGCACATGCCAACCCCATGGGAAAACTGCAAACATTGTGCACTGCAGTCGTGTACTGATAAGAAAGAAAGCTAAAAGAATGACTTTAGACTAAAACAGGTTTCTGAAATTGAGCTGTCAGAAGTGACATGGGGATTTTAAATTGTAACATTATTTTTAAAATTTAGGTTTATAAAAACACTGCCCAGTGAGTAGGGACAGCCCCCTTCCTGTTGCCTGCTGCATCATGGCTGTGACAGTGCAGGTCTCGTGTTGATGTGGCATGTCTGTGTGAGCACGGATGAGTCAATACTGAGGCGTCCTTATTCGTGCAGCCCATGGCTTGCTTCAGGGTTCTCTCTCTGGGTTGCATGGTCCTGTGGGTTTTGGAAAATGCGTCACACACTTACTGAGTACATCATGTACTAAATATTTTTTTACTGCCTTAAAATTTCCTGTGCTGCACTTCTTTCCCTATTCAACTCTTTCTCTAGACTCTTGGCATAGAAAATACACTTTCATGTATTTTTATTATAATTTTATTAATACATAAGTGGGTAATGGACAGGAATCACCACTATCCTGTGGAAACAATATTTATTATATTATCCAACTTACCAGTGATTGTCCATATGTTGATTAAAAATGTCATCTTGGACCCCACTTAAAATGCACTATCAAGGGCTGGCCAAGCAGCTCAATGGATAAAGCACCTGTGAGCAGGTGCAGGGGCCAGGGGTTAAATCCTTAGGCCTCACGTGAAAGCCCCAACCCTGGGGTGCACAGAGGCAGAAATTGAGACTGGACGTGGTGGCACATGCTTGTCTTCCCAGCTCTTGGGAGGCTGTAAACTGGTGGGTCACTAGGAGTCTGATCTAGTAGTAGGACACTAAACACCCTGTAGATCCTACCCTTAAAAAAAGTACACTTTTATTAAAGATAAATTTCATGAAATGCTTTTAAAGCTCCATAAGTTCCAATATTTCCTTGAAATGGAGCATTTCCCAACATTGAAGCACTATGCATATATGTAAACACAGACAGGGTCTCCATCTTGATATCTTGATACCCACAAATGTTGATAAAAACAAGATCACAATAAATGGAGAGATATTCCATGTTTTCAGATAGAAAATGCCAATCTTGTTAAGTTCTTTTCAGATTGATTGGTTCCTTTCAAACTGATTTGGTGCAATCTTAGCCCAACTCCAAGAAAGCGCTTGGAGGACGCCTATCCTGATATTGATGTGGAAAAGCACAAGATCCAGAATAGCAAACAGAATATAGAAGAACAGCACAAGAGGACTGATGCTGCTTGATTCCAAGATTTCCTGTGAAGCTACTGTGATCAAGACTGTGTGGTACTGGAGAAAGAGGAGGCCAGTGAACAGAACAGAACAGAACAGAACAGAACAGAACAGAACAGAACAGGGAACCCAGAAATATCTCCACACAGATGCAGTCAATTGACCCTTGCAAAGGAGCAAAGCAACAAAGAAATAATTTATGATGGTTTCTATCTGAGTGTTCCCCCAAATCCTCATTTTTTCATTTGGGGCAGCTTCTAGTCTGTGATGAATTTTTGATCCAATGCTGGGATTATGGGTGTAGGCACTACACTTGCCCTAGGGTGGGTAACCTGCATACAATATGAGGAAGGCAGAGAGGCTTGCTAACTGCACAGCCACAGCCCTCCCCTTGCTCTTTGCTATTTTCCACTGCCATGAACTGCTGTCATCTACCATGTACCGCTCTCTCTGCCTTGGAGCCAGTTTAGTATGGACTGAAACCTCCACTAACTGTGAGCTAAATAAATCTTTCTTTCCTTTTGGGTGTCAGGTATTTTGTCCCAGAAAGGAAAGAAAAGTAAATGAGACAGAAGTGTTATCAACAAACAGTGTCAGATATCTGGACATTGTTGTGCAAAACAGTATCTAGGCCCTTAAGGTTTCACAAAAATGAACTTGACATAGATGCCATTGCTGATATGAAATAGAAAGCTATACCATTTCTGGAAGACTAAGCAGAAAGTGTAAGTGACCCATTGTTGGTAATGATGTGAGCTAGACACTTCATGGTGATTTTTCAAATATAGTATCAAGAGCATGACATATGAAAAGAAAAGACTAAGTGGAACTCTGAATATACTTCTCTGTGTAAAAGAAACTAACCTTAAAGGCTGCACAATGTGTGACCCCAACTGTGCAGAATCCAGGAAAGAGTAGGGGTGGTGAACAAACAGGCCAGTGGTTTGCAGAACTTCCCGGGGAGGAAGAGAAGGATGTGTAGGTGTGTCTTTATAGATTTCAAAGGGTTTTTTTTTTTTTCAGCTTTTCTGTGTGATCCTGTAATGAAGGATATATGACACCTTGTGTTTGTCAAAATCCATGGAAGTATAGAACCCAAAGAGCCCCCTCTAGTGCAGCCAATGGAATTTAGTTAATAATCACGCCCATATTATCATAAATTCTCATAGTCCCAACACACTAATGCAAGAAGAACAGGAGAGCCAAGAGGGCACAGTGAAAGTCCTCGGCAGCCCAGACTGTTGAGTGAAAGATGAAGAATCAGCTAGATGGGAGAGTTTCTGTTTGTTTCAAGAACAAAAAGAGGCCGAGCGTGGTGGTGCACGCCTATAATCCCAGCACTCCGGAGACTGAGGCAGGAGGATTGCCATGAGCTCAAGGCCAGCCAGAACTACACAGTGAGACTCTGTCTAAAAAAAAAAAAAAACAGGAAAATGACATTAAGTGCAATTGTGCCTCTGTTTTAAGGCACAGCCCCAATTCAGGATCAGGAATACTCTGGGGGAGAGGGTGTGTGTCAGAACTGGGGAAACTCAATCCTTGTCCTTCCGAAACACTGGCCCAACAATGCTCTATTTAAAGCTCCACAGTCTCTGAGTTTTCCAAGGTAAAGATGCTATGATTTGTTTTTTCCTCACCTGCACTTGATAGGGAGGATCCCAGGGTCAGACTGGAGGAAAACAGGGCAAAACCTCATTCTCCAAGGCAGATTCATGTCCGGAGTTTGTCTGATGAGAAGGGGACAATAGCTGCTTCACGTCTGGGCTCCGGGCAGGCCTCAGGAAACTGAACTGTGGAAAGGGAGTCCGGAGCCGTGGAGTCTGAGGGCCCCCCTGGGTCTCTGTGAACTTGGACTTTCAGGTCTGGGGTATCTGCACTTCCAGGAAGGGTGTGGGGCAAGACCTCAGGCTCACCTTGCCCCAGGGGAAATTTGTGTAAGGAAGGTGACAGCACAGCAGGAAGGCAAGGTGTTAGCAGCCCACAGGAGACTCAGTCAGTCCCAGGGTGCTGAAGTAGGGGAGCATCTACCTGCCAACCCACTTTAGGGGACCAGTAGGTCCCCTGGGCTTGGGTGCTAGCCCAGTTGGTGGGCTTGGCCATCACTCCTGGTGCAGAGCTCACAGGAAAAGACATGTGAGGGACCGTTAGATGCCCAGCACTCTCCTCTTTGAGACTCCAGGTGGTGGGGACACGTGCTGGCTACTTGCTTCTTGCAGCTGTCAGCAGCTGTGGCAGACAAGACTTCACCATGGTTAGTTTCCCTCTGGTACACAGGTTACAACATCCACACCGGACAGAACTGTGTGAGAACTTCCTGTGTTTGATGCTCCAGGTCCCCTGCTCTGCTTTCTCTCACACCAGGACAAAGGAGGCCTACAAGATAGTGCAGCTCAAGGCTGGGGCACCCTGGGGTGACCTCTCAGCTCTCTGGCCTCATACCAAGCCCTCCCAGGCATCTTGTGGATGGGGTACAAATGACCACAGCCTGTATCTCTTGGGAGACAGGTTAACCTCACTGCCCCAGAAACCCCATGCATATAAACGCCTCTCCTCTGCCTCTCTGTCCAAGCAAGACACCAGACTTCCCTGACCAAGGTCAGTCAAGTGAAACCATGGGGAGACTGAATAGCCTTTTTTTTTTTTTTTTTGTATTTAGTACAGGGTCTACAGGGTCTCACTACACAGATCAGACTTGTAGTGATCTTCCTGTTCTCAGCCTCCCAAGTGCTGGGAGTCCAGGCATATGCCACCATGCCCAGTCTCATTCTCAGTCTCAGCATACCCTGTGGGTGGAACTGGCACAGCAGAGCCAAGGATTGAACCACCAGCCCCTGCATCTGCCTAAGCAGGTATTTTAATCTGCTGAGTCATCTGGCCAGCCCTAGTTGCTCATCTTTGACCTACAAGGATTCCCAGTCCCGGCTCAGGGGAAAACACTCACAGCATGTGACAAGCAAGCCAGGCAGTGGGTAGAGCCATGGTGCATCCACCAGGAAGTCTCCGTCCTGGTTCACTGATTCCCCCATAGGAGTCCTGGTTCCAGACTGGGTGCATAGGACATTGTCTGTAGGCCCGTCATTGCACCACCACTCATGGGGTGGGCTCAGTGTTCTGTTATATCACACAATGACTGCCACAGCCCCGTGGTACCTGTAGTTATTGAACTGGGTCAACAGAGTCCTGTCCAGGGACTCCCAGATAGGCTCACCGCCAGCTGCTCTGGGCATCGTCCGTGGGAACAGAGCCGAGGGTCCCACCTCATCCCCATTCAGGTTCTGAGAGCTGATAGGGTGAAGGAGGTGGCTGAGAGCTGCTGCTGTCTGTATGCTGCGTGGTTTGGCACAGACCTCGTCCCATGCTGAGAGTCAACGCCCCAGACTGAGTGGCTCAGGTGCTGTTTCCTGACAGGGAAGCTCCTCACTGAGCCTCTCACCAACTCCAAAGCCACGAGGAGAGCTTGGGCTGAGATCATGGTCTGGGACTGGCTGTGGCTGCCTGCAGTGGGTCCCCGGGCAGCCAATGGGAGCAGCAGTCTGCACTGGGTTGGGCAGTACACAACTCCACTGTGTACAGCAACCAGTGCACTCTAAGCCCTGAGCCGCCTGGGGGCAAGAAGCCGCGGGGCACGGCCACCAGGCACACTATGGGCCTCTCATTAGCCTGGGCCTCACTCCCAGTATGGTGACCCTTCCCCTTCTCTCCCTCTGTAGGCAGGTGTCAGGATGGCCCCAGGCAGAGAGAGAGAGAGAGAGAGAGAGAGAGAGAGAGAGAGAGAGAGAGAGAGAGAGAGAGAGGCCAAGACCCCACACTTCTTCCTGGTTCCATCATTATTTACTTGTTCAATGTGAACCATGTGCTGGCATCCTACACTCCAAGGAGGTGGGAGACAGAAGGGGACCCTCCCCCCAGTGGTGCTTAGGGCTGTACAGATGCCCAGGAGGAAGCGGGCAGAGAGGATGGTGGGGGACAGCGTGGATACCCGGGGAAGACACAGCATGTGGAGGGGGCAGTAGATGCTGCAGATGATGCAGAGACAAGACAGAAGGATAGAGCCATGGTTACACGTGAGCCATGGGCACATTTGGGTGTTTGGCCTAAGAAATGAGAACTGGGGACTGGAGGGGACGTGTGTTCCCTTGAAAATGTGGTGGTCCATGGAGGAGATGACTGCGCCACATGGGGAAGGGCCCCTTGCAGGCATGGCTGAAGGGTTAAGGAGTCAACGTGGGGGTGGAAGAGTGATGTCCCCCAGTTCCCTCCTCCCCACAGCCACCATGCCAGGGGCAGAGGACACCACAGAGGGGAGCACAGCGGAAGGGGGGAGGAGGGAGAAAACCATAGGATTCTGCCTTCATCGGTGGCACTGTTCTGTAGAGAAGCCGAGCCGTCAGGGGCCAGGGTGCCCCCGCTGGATGCTGCTTCTCTACTGCCTGGGTATCACGGAGGGCACTGTGGGCACACAGAGGGCCCCGGGCACTCACCTACATCTGACACAGTCCCTCCCTGCAGTGGAAAGTAGTTTAAAGGTCACTGACAGCTGCAATATCCTCATGAATGTGAACACAGTGTTCGCCTGTGGGCTTGTCGTGTTTCACTCACTGAGAGCGTTACTCGTAAGCATGCAACCTCGGATCACCTGCACTGTGAATGTCTGCTTGCTGCATTCTGGAGTCTCAGAGTTCATGATGTGATTGAAGAAAAATGGCTTTATATTTTGAAGCATAGATTCATAGGAAGTCACCCCCTCTGTTCTCTGCAGTAATGACTAAACAGCTGTCACCACAAATCTCCAGGAAGTCAACAGACTTAGCCAGTTTTACCTGCTTTCCCTTACGTGTAGTATGTGTGCATGCACATGCTGTGTGTGTATCTGTGTGTCTTTATGTTTTCGTTGTGTGTGCTGTGTGTGCATGTACTGTATGCAGAGAGGACAGAGATAGAGAACTGTCCTATAAAAGAGCAAAATACTGGGGCTGGGGCCGTCTTGCATGTGGCCTTTACAAATGCCCAGTCCGGCTCCCACTTCTGGCCTCTCCTTGCTCACTGATTGGGGTGTCTGCTCTCAGATGCAGATGCAACACACCCCTGTGGATGGCACTCACCACCGAGCACAGTGGTCCCACTCTCACAGGACCTCCTCATCCCAAGCTGCAGCCCACTGTCCCCTGGGAGGCCCCTGGTGACGGACACCGAGGATGCAGCTGAGGGTGTGAGGACTCCGCCCTTGGTAAGTGATGATTGCTTCTTGCTCTTTTCACTTCTTTTCCCCCAGATTTATTGAGGACTGATCGCCAAGCATGTCCTGTCCACATATAAGTGTGCAACCTGGTGGTCTGATGCAAATACACATTGTGTGGTGACTGCCACACCCAGCTGGTTAGCCTGCCCAACAACCCCCAGGGTGAGCCTCTGTGAGCACTTAGGATCTACTCCTTAGCGAATTTCCAGAGCACAAGAGAGTCTCATTAATTCATTGGACTCATTCTAATTAATTATTCTCTCATGCTGCGAGGCAGCTCTCCGGCAATTGCTTTTGCTCGCGTGGAAATGCACACCCGTGGCTGCACCAGCCCTGGCTCCCGCTGCAGCCCTGGTGGCCTCCACACCTCCTACCACAGAAGGCCCACTTTTCTGCTTGACTCCCAGAGATGAGGAACCTGGGGTGGTGCAATGCTTGTCCTCTGGGCACAGTGTCTTCCTGGCCATGCAGGCTGTCACCAGCGACAGGATTTCCTCCTTTTTGTAGGCTGAAGAATACTCCATTGTGTGGCTGTCTATGCACCGTGTTTTCTTTATCTGTTCATCTGAGGATGGACAGTTGGTTTGCTTCCGTCTCTCGGCCTCTATAAATAATGCTGCTGTAAACACAGGCGGGCAGATGTCCCTTTGACACACTGCTTTCGTTTCCTCGGGATGCACACCCAAAGCGGGGACAGCGGGATGCCGAGGAGTTCGTGCTTTCATTTTTTTGAGGAACCTCCACTCCATTTTCCACTGTGGCTGTGCCGACCCATCCTCCTGCTGGCTGTGTGCTGAGTTTTCTTTTTCTACTGGCTCAGCCAATGAGCGTCACCTTTCCACCTCTGGATCCTCACTGTCCTAACATGTGAGGTGTTCCCTTGTTGCCTTGATTTCTATTCTTTTCATGCTGTGAGGTGTTCTGCATCTTTTTATATACCATGAAATACATTTCCCTGTGGAAAAAAAAATCTGTCGAGACCCATTGTCCATTTTTTTTCTTTTTTTAATGTATTTAGTACAGGGGCTACAGGGTCTCACTATACAGAGCAGACTCTAGTGATCCTCCTGTTTTCAGCCTCCCAAGCACTAGGATTACAGGTAGTATCACCATGCCCAGTCTCAATCGCTGTCTTAGCATGTGTCGCCACACCTAGGCTTAATTACTGTCTCAGGGCATACTAGGGGTGGGGCTAGAACAGCATGCTGGAGTTCAAACCCTGGTCCCTGTGCCTTTGCCCATTTTTAACTGGGATATTTGTTTTTCTGTTATTGGGTTACATGAATTCCATGTACATTTTTTTCTTTTTCCTTTTTTTTTTGTACTAGAGATCCAACTCAGGACCTTGCACTTGACAGACAGGTGCATAAAGCACTGAGCTATCTCCTCCTCGTCCTTATATATTTTCAGTATTCATCTTTTGCTGGATAGATGGCTTGCAAACATTTTCTCCAATTCTATAGCTTACTTTCTCACTTTGTTGGTTGCTCTGTTTTCTAGCTGTGTAGAAACTTTAGTTTTATTTAGTTATACTTTTTTTTTTTCTTTTTTGGTACCGGGAATCAAACTTGAGACCTTGCGCTCGTCAGGCAAGCACTATGCCACTGTGCTAGCTCCCCAGCTTTAGTGCTACTTTTCTTGTTTTTGTTTTCTTATACTTTTGAAAGAAAAGTTTTATAAAATATTGTTATCAAAACAAATGTATAGACTACAAGTCCGATCTGTGTAGTGAGACCCTGTATCCACTGTGTCCCCTGTCCTAAATGCATTTAAAAAAAAAATGTATAGAATTTTTTCTCTGCCAAGAAATTGGCAAGAATTTTATGTGTTAGAGTCTTATGTTTAATATTTTAATTTCTTTTAGTAGATTATTATGTGTGGTGTAAGATAAAGATTTGGTTTCATTCCTGGGAAGACAAAGATGTCCCCAGTGTGTATGCTTGGTGACATGTCAAAAACTCTCTAACCAGATGTTCACAGGCTTACTTGGGATTCTCTGTTCTATGTATTGAGTCTGTGTGTCTGGCTACACATGGTACCACATTCTGCTGATTAATATCATTGGGAATCAGGAAGGTAATCTCTCGGGCTTTGTTCTTCCTCACACTGTTTTGGTGCGTCCTCAGGAACTTCAGGTTGCTTTTCTGCTCCTGGGAATGTGCCACTAGAGTTTCCACCTGGCTTTCTGTGTAGTCTGTAGACATCTGTAGACCACTTTGTGTAGTGTGGACATTTGATCAGTGTTAAATGTCCCAGCCGTGAACAGAGACTGTGTTTCTAATTTTTGTGTATTCTTCAATTTCTTCCAGCGATGTTTTATCATTTGGGGATATTAATCTTTCATTTCCTTGGTTAGATATATTTCTATAATTTTTTCATGCTATTTTAAGTAAGATTGTTTTCTTTATTTCTTCCTTGGATTGCTCATCACTGCATAGAAACACTGCTGATTTCTGTGTGTAGATGTTTCATCTTGAGCCCTTGCTGATTGTTTGTTGGTTCTAACAGCCTTTCAGGGGAGTCTTCGGAGCTTTTCTCTGCATAAAGTCAAATCCTCTGCACACAGATTTTATTTCTTCCTTTCTGATTTGCCTAACCACACTGGATAGGATTTCCAGGATTTTGAGCGAGTGTGATGTCTTTGTTTTGTCCCTACCTTGGAGGAAATCCTTTCAGCATTCTACAATGAAGTGTGACATGAGCCGTGGACTTGTCCCTTGTGGCCTGTGGGTGCTGAGGCTCCTCTTTTCCATCTTCTTCAAACGCTGCTGCTGCTGTGTGAAGCCCTGTCCCGAGCGCTGTATTCTCTGCACACTACCAGGAGGTTCCTTTCAGGCAGACTTACTCTGACTCATTTCCTGCCCTCTGAATCTGTCCATCACTGATAGAGGGGTGCTGAAGTCTTCACCAGTATTAGATGTGTCCATCTCTCCTCGCAGTACCGTCAGTTTTGCTTTACATATTCATGTCCTTCTGTTCAGAGTGTGCACATCAAGGACTTTTGCGTCTTCTGGGACATTTAATAAAGAGTGAGGAGCAGCAGGGAAGTGGCTGTCCATGTGCATCTGGATTCTCCACATTTCCCCAGGAAAGCCAAGACGCTTAAAATGTCCTGGCTTAGAGTGTTTGATGCAGCCCAGATGAAAGTATCTAAGGCCTGACTTGAGTTTTTCTGACCTCTCTCAAGAAAGGTGTGTGGCAGCCATGGATGCACGAGCCTAGGAGGATCTTCTGCTGTTACAGCTACTGGTGCTGAGCCCCGTGATGGAAGGGTAGAAGAGGAGAAGGAGATCCTGACATAATTAATGCACGTATGAGTTTTCAAAAGTACAGAATGCCAATAAATGAGCTTCCTGTTCACCAGCTTAGAAGTCAAATGTCCTTTGATAAAACACACATACATTCAGAAGGAATTTAATTATTTTGGAAATAATGGAGACTGCCAATCCATCTTGACCTACTGAAACAATAATTATCTGAAGTCATTTAAACTGCATATGCTCACATATAGTGAGCGAGCAGGAAGGAACTACACAACCCCAGGACCACGTAGTGTTCACCGCATCTTCTCCACACTTCAGCCCACCCCACAGGCTGCTGGCCCCTGGCAGAGCACAACTTTTTGCTTGAGATCACAGTGTTAGTGCATGCTAAATACTGGTGGCACTAGGAGGACTGCGAGTTATACCAGGAGGGCAGCAGTCCACAGGCACAGCTTGTATTTGTTTACATCATCGTAGTTTCCAGAGCATCATGTTACACATCTCACTAAACCTCCAGCATCCTAACTCGCACTTCTTAGCACACTGAGACAGTTTTGCCATGGTCACATATTTTGCAAGAAACTTGGACCAAGATAACGTGGCTATAAAATACTGCTCCTATAGGTTTGCTTCTCATAGTAGATTGCAGATTCATTTATTATATAGATTATACAGCGTATGGGTTAGTACATCTTCCAAGTGTGTTTCCTTTAAAAACTTCACAGTGCTGGTTGTACATGTATTATTGTGTCTGTATACATAATTATAAAGCATATAAGAGGGATTTTTGCCCCTGTCCCTTACAAAGGAAGTATCTTCCTTGAGCTTCTATGGGGTGGCTCAGTGCTGAAGTCCTGGGCCCAGTGCATGGTTATGTCTGTCCCGCTCACCTCCTATGTGCAGCTGTGTGTGGAATCACGGGAATACGTGTGACTGAAACCTATGGTGACAACACGGGTATCCAGCTGGCACCAAGCAGACCCAAGCTCTCCAGTTCGCTGCTGTGCACTGCACCAGGGAGCCGAGGCTCTGTCCTACCAGAGATGCACTGGGGCTTCCTCCTCAGGCTCTCTGGCTCTGAGCAGCTGCTCCAGGTACTCAAGCTACCCCAGGTTGGATAGCACACGGTGCTTGAAGTCACTGTGCTCAGTGATACTTGCCTACCTGACTCTCCCAGGGTTGCTGCAACAAGGATCAGAAGCCAAATGACTGCAAGTGAGAGATTCAGTCCCTCTCTGCTTTGGTGGCTGGAAGTTAAAACTTCCAAGACATTGGAAGGGCCACAATCTGATGGTTCCAGGGACAAGTCTTACTTTACCTTGTCCAGCTCCTGCTGTTTGCTGGCAAGATCTGGCACCCCTCAGCTTCTAGAGCTATCTGCTCCACCCCATTGCCACCTCCCCAGTCATCCCTGTGTCCACATTTTCCCTTCTTATGAGGAGACAGTCATATGGGCTAAGGTTAGTCCTAATGACCACATTTCAATTTTATTGTCTCTATTGTGAAAACCTTATTTTGAGACAAGCTCATCTTTTTAAGTCCTGGGGTGGAGACTTCAGTCATCTTCTTGGGAACACAAATGAGTGCATCACACAGTCCCCGGTGGGCACATATGCATGGGGCATGGCCCTGGCCGGTGGGGTGCATGGTCACTCCTTGTGTCATCTGTCTGGTCTTCCCAGCAGCACATCAGGTGGACCCAAGCTTCCCTCCAGCAGCCATGCTGCGCCAGGAGAGCAGGTTCTCCACTGCCACAAGCAGGGGCGGCTTGTCCCACGTCTCCTCTGTACCCACTGTGGCGCCTCTATCCGTAGTGCCTGTGACTCTTCATTTCTGATAACAGAAGGCACTTTCTTCCCATGGGCTGTCTCTGCCTCTGAGTCCAGAGAATGTGTGTTAGGTTCCAGGTCACCAAGAACTGCCTGCCCAGGGTCGCCATCATGGGTTGAAAGATGAGCCAGCAAGGATGACTAGCATCTGCTCTGTTCTTCCTCAGTGCCTTTTGGCTGTAGGTAGATTTCCAGAATTTCACATAGTACCTAAAATTCTTCCTCTGACACACATTTCTTGAGAAAGTACAGTAAATTTTGATGAAACACTCACAGTCTGTCTCCAAAAATCATCTGTTAGCTGGAATCTCAAAGTCAGGCAAGTGACAGTTGTGATCAGCACACGTCCCCAGAGAGTGTGGGCCCCTGGGCTCTCAACCAGAGGCAGCAGAGCTTAGGCCTGAACAGACTTCTCTGCACCTGATCCCTGAGGTGATTCTGCCAGGAAGAGATGGCTGGACAGTCTGTACCTGAAGCTTTTCCTGTGGGACACACGATCGAATCCATACTCAGTCTCCTTTCCTAGGCACAAACCACCTGGTACCTTTGACCTACTGCCAAGGTCTAACTCACAAAACTTCTGTGCACCCACTTTCAACTCACAAAGCAAAGGAGTCCTGAGTTGGGCATCAACTAGGAGCCCAGGCATCCTTGGATCCTGGGTGCTGCCATGGGGCTGGGCTGGCAGGAGTCCTCAGTGACATGGTGAGGGTCAGGGGGTTCCAGCCCCACCAGCTGTCTCAGGCAATCTGTCAGTCAGGGAGTTGCTGAGTGACTATGGGGTCCTCAAAGTTCTGGGCTTAGACTCAGGGTATTTCTCACCAGTCTCCCAAGGGAGGCCCAGCACAAGCTGCTTGCTGATGGGCTCTGGAAGCACACAGTTCACAGCAGCTTTCTTCTTCCCAGCGTTAATATGGTGTAAAGCCTGGAACCCTGTTGCTCTGTAGGAGCCATGCTCCTCCTTGGTGATGGCCCAGGAAGGAGTCCTGAGATCAGCAGTCTGCAGTGCAGAGCCCTGCAGAGCCAGGCAGGCGGCGGCAGCCACCTGCTGCTCCCTAAAAGTGTACCTTGGAAAGCAGTGTAACCCCAGCAGGCATGAGGATGGGCCTCTGTTTTCCCCCAGGAAGGCTTAATACTCTTGCTTGTCCTTAGGCATCAGATTTCCACAGTGTCTGAGGGCCACGTAGAGTGGCCATGGCCAGGTTGCATGGTGTTGTGTTCCCACAGCTCAGTCTGAGACACGGCCCACACTCTTGTGAGAAAGAAGGCGGAAGGGATGGGGGAGGGGGGGCACAGGATCCCAACCATCAGTCTAATATTGTCTGAGATGCAAGTAACCCTGAGATAAAAATGGCCAGAAAGGAGTCGAGGAAGAGTGCAGGCATAACCTCTGTGTCCTGGAGGGTGCTGCTGCACTGTGTGAGTCTCTGGGAGGCTCTCAGGCAGATAGATGCCCTGTGCCCAGGGCTTCTGAGCTGCTGCCACCAAGGCTGAGCTTTGCAGGGGCACAGCACCACCCAGGTTGGCACACTCCTGTTGCCCCTGCCCCTGCAGGTCTGGGGTGAGCCCCGGCAGCTCAGCGCCTCTCCACCTGTGCTGCTGTCCCTCTCTTCCTCTTTTCCCTGTGGGTTGATCTCAGTCTTCTCCAACCCAGGTCCTGATGAGCTCACAGACGTGCTCATCTTGGAGCTGCTCTGCAGGAACTGAGCACACAGCAAGGTGTGGGAGGCACTTGTGACTCGGAGACGCCTACTTGCAGTCAGGATGTTGGCCGCTGGCCCTCAAAGTCAGGAATGCCTTCCCCTCCCATACATACCGTGGACTCTGTGTCCCTCAGTCACCTGTGCCCAGTCTCACACCCTCGTCTCTGGTCCCATGGTGTCCCACAGTACATGAGTGTGATGGAATAAATGTGGGGCAGCATGCTGAAGTAATGGGTTGGAGCCATCCCTCCCCCCCAAGTCTTCCACCCCCTTTCCTGTGTGTGACTTGCAGGTCCTCAACAACTGCTCTTCCTCCAGGAAACTGTCCCTGACCCTCCAGCTAGGTCAGGTCCCATGGTCTCACGTGACGCGTTTGTAATTCCACTTCTGGTGTGCTGTGTGCATTAATGTTTAACCCAACACTCCTTTCCCAGGGTGACTACAGATTCTGCAAGTGCTCTTGTCTCAGTGTCCAGCATAGGGCTTGGCCACACTGGAAGCCACCCTGGAGTCATGTGGCCCTTCCTGGTGAGAACGCTTGAAGTCTGGTCTTTGCCAGCATGGTGCTGCCCAGGAGAGCTCCACCTTCTGTCAAGGCATCCCTTGTTGAAGCTTGAAGCCCAAGGCAACTAAGGACTACAACCCTGATCTCCAAGGGTCCAATCCTCTGTGCTGCCTGTCTCTCCTGTCCACATCTGACCACATGCTCCTGGCTGTGGCCAGTGTCCACTGGGCCCTGGGTAAACACAGGCTTTAGTGTGAGTAGCCAGTAGCAGGAAACATGGTGTCCTGTGGACATGACATTCTGGCGAGGGTAGGTAAAGCCCAGACAAGGAAGTGCCTGGTCAAGTGAGAGAGACATCACAGAAGGGCCTGAGGAGGCCATAGAAAAGGCTCTTAGGTCCTGCTGGCCTCACTCTCTCACTGTCCTGGAGCCACCAGCTCGGTGTGGCTGGTAGTTTGTAAGCAGCAGGCCAAGAGCCTTTTCCCATTGTGCACATCCCGCCCCACCTTCCCACAGCCTGGTGTCAGGGCAGGCGGTGCACATAAAGGCAGGGCCCTGGGGAGTCTGAGGCCACAGGAATTCTGAATTTCCTGGACCACTCAGCACTGGTCATTGCAGCATCCTGGCCATGTTCCTTAGGCCTGATGTGTTGGAATAAAGCAATCTTCTATTTTTAGTAATAATTCCCATTGACTCTCTTTTAAAGCATGCAGCCTATTTCTTAAGCAATACTCTTCCCCTTCACATATTTTTAGACTTTTTTACCCTCTTCTACTTTGTCCATTGGTGTAGCTTGTGGATGTGTGTTTACATGGTACCATGAAAAAAAAAATCAGCTCTTGCCTGTAAACTCCTGACCGCGGTGGGCGCTTCTTCACATCATCAACTCCAAGCCCTTCCATGTACTGTGCTTCCATCTTATCCAGGTCTACTTTGTGTACAGTGTGTATTTCAACCAACACCAAGTTACTTGCCTGGATGACCTCAATCTGATGTCATCCTTATGCTCTCCTGTTTGTTTTTAAAATCCTTTTCTCTGGGTCTCAAAATGACATGCAATGCAGGGAGTGTGGGCAGCGCTGACGAAGACCAGTTCAGCCTCCAGCCCTCTGTTCTGCAGCCCACTTTTCATTTCCGCTCAAGCAGCCAGTACAACGCTTCCCCCAGTGACTGCTCCATACTCCCAGGCCCTGCTCTTGGCTCATGGAGGGGCTGCAGCTGCTGGACAGCTCATAGATGCCCATCTCTGTTTTTCACTCTTCCTTTGTTGGTGCTATTCCCCCACAGCTGGTTTTAATCCTAATTGATCCTGAGATTCTTCCTTCAATTGAAAGCTTTTTTTTTTTTTTTCTGGTCTTTAAAGGCTACACACTAGACTGAATCAGGAAGATCGGTCTAGGGCCAGTCCCCACCATTCTCATAGACGGCACCCTAATTCTCAGCCTGGGATGGATGAGACCTTTAGAGCCAGGACCGAGGGGCTGTCCACACCCGCAAGATGTCCTCTCCTCTGTGCTTCTGCAGTGTAGCTGGCATGGTACACATGGGCACAGCTCTCCTGTCACACACTGGAACCCATGCTGAGTCTCACACTTCGCCTGTGAGGTCCTCATCCAGGCACGGGAAGCCCGGTCCACAGGGCTTGGCCCTCACCCAGCTATTTCCCACCAGCACTTCGAGTCCTATCTACTGGATGTATTTCTCAAAACCTCTACTCTCTCCTTCATGCATACATATAGAACCTTTCCCTGCACACACTGGCAACAGCATTAGCCAAGCTTTCAGCTTCAACTTGTGTCTGCTGGGTGCTGGGCTCATCTGCGGTGGATGAGCTGCACCAAAGCTAGGGACTGTGTTAGTATCTTGCACACCTCTTTCCGTTCTGGCTCGGGGCATGGAGGCTTTTCAAGTCATCTGTGGGCCTTGGGGCCAGGGTGTGGTGGTTCCTGTGCTTCCTGTCAGCTGCCTACACTAGACCTCAGGGTCTCTGGCTGCGTCTGCCCCTCTGTACTCCTCAAGGAAGTGGAACTGCCATTCGCTGGCACCAGCCTGCCTCCCTCTGACATACCGCAGGACATTCATCATCATCATCCGGGGCTGGGCCTCCTCCTAGTGCCCTGGTGCCCAAAGGGCAGCCTGAAAGCCTCGGCGCTGATCCTGACTGGGCTTTGGGCCACCTGCCTCGCCTCTGTCTACTTCTTTCTCCTTGAGCTTTGCAGTCTTTCTTCAAATGTTCTCTAGTTAGGTTCCATTTCTTGGGTTTTCAAAATTCTACTTGTTTTCTTCATATTCTCAGTCAACTGTAGGAAAATAAGAGGACAGGAGTCCCCAGCTCTTCTACCATCTATCTCCAGCTCCAGCCGTCTTTGGAGACACAGGAAATCCCGTGTGGCTCATGTGTACAGGACTTAGGTGTGGAACTGCTCCTCCCCTGCTTTCTCTTCCTGCTTCCTGGCAGTCCTCACCACGCTCAATACTGGAAGGCCTTGTGTGGGTCTCTGGCGGAAAGGATTCCTAGTTTATATTTGGTGGGTGCCTGTGTTTGTTTTAAAAGTTCTGTAGCCCTGCCAGGCATGGTGGCACATGCCTGTCATCCCAGCACTTGGGAGGCTGAGGCAGGAGGATCAGTGGGAGTTCAAGACCAGCCTGGGCTACAGAAGTGAGCTCAAAGCCAGCCTGAACTGTACAGCAAGACCCTGTCCCCAAAAGACAAAAATAAATAAATAAATAAATAAATAAACAAATAAACAAACAAACAGATAAAGTTCTGCAGCCTTTTTACATGGCTACAAAATAGACAAATGTGTGGCTGGTTCTGGCTGTGCCTCACAGTCCCCTTGCTCTGTGGAATACATAACTCTGAACCCTTGGCTTACCCTGCAACCTGATACCCATCTACTACTCCACGACCAGGACTGGGTCAGAGACTGACAAGTCCATGCAGGTGCCTGCTACCCAATGGGCCCACATAGAGGGCAAAGTCTAATCCAGAGTTCACACCCTTGGCTGTGAGGCCAAGCAATGTCCAGGAGCCTCTCTTGGGCTCAAACCCGTCATGCTGGCTGAAGAAGAAAGTGGCCCCTGTGATCCTGCTCTCTCTCTCTCTCTGACCTCCATGACCCAGCAAGACTACGGCTCTGCTCCTTGCTGTTTCAGGGCCAACTGTGTCCAAAGAGATTGAAATGGAAAAGTCTTGGTGTCTGGGTTGTGTACCACCCTGATAATGTAATGGCATCTTGTGTCCTTGCCCTTTGTCCCGAAGTCAAAGCCTATCAGGATGCTACAGGCCACGAGTCACCTAGTAGCCATCTCAGTTATCAGATCAACCATCCTGATACTGATGTCCAGTTGGACAGTGTCTGTCTTACCAGTGTCCCAAAGAAGAGAGTGGTGATGCTGACATGCAGCCAGTCCCAAGGGAAGCTGTAAGGTGGTTCCTTTCATGGAAAGGCAGGGGTATGTCATGACTCATGTCTAGCTGGCCCCCCCCAAAAGCTGGGCTTTTCATAATGGCCTGTGATTGCTAAATCAGTCTACTGATTGGTTTGGTACAGCCTTAATCCTGGTAGTCTGGGTAGAGCATTAAGAGGCAGAAAGATGGTGCTAACAGCCCTTAATTGCTTGTTTTTACCATCTTCTGCACACCATAGACTCTTTAACCTCCACAGTGCCCCTTTCCCAGTGCACCCTGCATTAGAGCCAGTGGCCTATATGCTGAAACCTCTGCAATGTGTGGGCCAAATAAACCTTTCCTCTCATATCTTTTGGCATCAGGTATTTTTGTCTCAGCAGTGAAAAATGTAGGTAAGAATGCTGTAAGATATTTAGAGAGAGAACATACATCACCACGTCTTTTATTATACCTGTAGTATAATTCTCGGATTCCATTTCGCTATTGACCACTGGTAATCTCTTACGTTGTCATAGACATACACATATGAAAAACATATTCACAAAGGTTTCCATACATCCATGGTGCTGGGCATCCCTGTGGATCCTGGGACTGTCCCCATGGACAAGGAGTGGTTACTGCCCCCTCCTGGTAACCCACCTGAATCTTGGTTCAGGAGATGCCCCAGGGCCTCGGGGAGGAGCTGAGGTTGGGGTCCCTGCCCAAGGCCCTGGCCTCATGAGAGTCATAGAAACACTGTCAGGGCTACCAAGTGAGGAGACAGTGGCTGAGGAAGCCCCTGACACTTGCCTGGGCTCTGTTTCCCTGTCCTCCCTTCAGTCCAGGGCCTGACCACTGACCCTGGCTTCCTGCTGGCTTGCACTCTGCTGCCCAGCCTTGGAGGCTTAACACCCGGCTGATGAAAGTGGCAAGGTGGTTGGGGTGGGCATCTAGTAGTTATGAGGAGCAGCAAGGGAAGACACCAAGGGCTCAGCTGGCCTGACTGAAGAGACTGGAGCGAGTGGGGCAGAGCAGTCTCAGAAGGTTTCCATCTAGTAAAAAATAATTCATTAGAAAAATCTCCTACATTTCCATTCACTTTCAAGGACATAAGCAAGGGCTTTTTCCCTCCTAAGAACAACCCGCAGGCAGGACGCTGTCACCAGCTCCACGCTCTCCCTCACAGCCACAGCTGCTCCAGCTGCCTGCTGTGCCTGGTCCTGGTCCCACTTGAGCCTCTGGTCACCGCAGTGAAATCCTGCATGCCCAACAGCACGCGTCAGGGTGGAATCCCATGAAGCATGTTTGCTGTGTGCTCTGGGGTTGCCAGAGAAATCCTCTGGGTCCTGACTTCATGACCTTGAAGCACTTAGGGAGCACAGGCCAAGGCCACAGGGGTCCCCCACCTAGTGCTCCTCTGGTGCTGCCTTACGATTAAACTCGGATCTACGTCTTGGGCCAGCGTGTCTCCACACTTTCAGCCACCAGGACAAAGCATTTAAGGTGACTTGCATATGAGGACAAAGAAGACATTGTTGTCTTCACCGTGGGGCAGCTCCTTCCCCACTGGTGGATTCTGGAAGGGGGGGGTGGTTGGGAACATTTCTCAGCATGGGTGCAAGGTGCATCAGAGTCACCGATACCACAGCAGGGGACCAAAGAGGCACAAAGGTCTAGGTCCTGTCCCCTGGGGGCTGGGAGGGCTCATCCTCACGGATCTGCAGACACCACTGCCCACACTTCAAAGGCCTTACTACAGTGCCTGCCACCACCCAGGAGCATAGGGTCCTCAGGGGAGATGCTGTAGAGGCTGTGCTTTTCCCCATGCACCCTCTCAGTGGGAAGTTCTGATTCATCCACGCCCACGTTATAGGCTCGTTGCTCAACCCTTTGCCATCTACCCAGCCTGACCCAGAGCAGCCTTCTGCATTGCTGGGGAGGGGAGGCTGGCAGGGGTTATGGAGGGGGGTGCACTGGGCTATAGTCCCTCGTTCAAGGATGCAGCCAGCTGGTAGAAGCAGGCCGATGCCCCTGCTCTGTTCCTCGAGGCCCAATCATTTTTAACAGCAACAGAGTTATGGATGTGGAATTCATAGTTTCCCAGTATTTAGCTCATTTCTGTTCATTCACATGAACAGCAAAAAAGCAAGTGCATTTTTTATTTACTTTTAAATGTTTTTGGTTGTTGTAGAGTCTCACTATGCAGCTTAGACTCATGGTGATTCCGCTGCTTTCAGCCTCCCCAGTGCTGGGATTACAGGCATGTACCACCATGCCCCAGACTCTGTGGCTGGCTCAGCCCACCCTGGGGGTGAAGCTGATGTAGCATGTGGTGCTGGGGTTGGAACTGTGGTCCCTGTGCTTGCCTAAGCTTGTCTAAGCAGGCACTTTAGTCCGTGGGCTATCTCACCGGTACCTAGATGCTTTTTTTAAAAAAAACAAAAACAAATTCACTTTGATCCTCAAATCAAGAGCTCCTCTCCCCAGGAGTGGAGAAGCTGAATCCCAGGGGACACCAGGCTCTGAAGCAGAGTGACCTGCAGGGCCTCCATCCCAAATTTCCTTTCAGAGGAAAACATCTTGAACAGATCCCATGGATAATCATGTGAAGTCACATGATAGCACCTCGGAGAAGCCTGCCATCTGGAGCCTCATGAAATAGGATTCCTTGGCCTCTTTTCCTGGCACTGGATTATTAAGCCAGCAATACTTGCTGAATATTTGGCTCAAATGTTGGAAAACTACACAGTCCTACAATCTGCAGTGAAACACTGACTGATCTGATGGCCAGACGAAAGCACAAGGAATAAATTGTTTTAAGGGCAGGACCTAGAGGAGTTCTTTGATTACTAGTTTTATAATGAATGAGAAATGCTCATTAAATGACCGGGGAAGTGGAGATATGAGTAGTGTCTGACTGTTGGGTCACACAAGTGGTGACTCCATGTGCTAGGGCCTGGCCAGGGTACAGGTCTAGTACTTGGCAGCAGCGGGGTGGTGATGTGACTCCTTGAAGGTGAGGGGGTTTCAAGTGGGGATTGCTTGTTTTTGGTGCCAGGAAATTAAACCTCTGGGGAGGGCAGCTCCTCCCACACATCTCAGAGAGTCCACTCTCTTGCATGTGTATGTAGCTAAGCCCATCAACTCTGCCCGTCAGAGATGTGGATAGGTGAGGATAGAGGAGGCCCTTGTATGTGAGGAGGTGAAGGTATGGGTGGAGAATGACAGGCAGGCAGATGGGACACCCAAAGACAGGCTTGGTGGCCCTTGTGAAGGCTGGGGCCTGGCTGGGGTCAACATACACCACCAGCTGGGAGTTCAGGAACGGCCTGTGTTGTGGAGGTGGCAGCTCAAGGAAGTGCCCATGACACCAGCCACCTCTGAGGCCCTGTGGCACTACCCTCCTGGGGAAGGAGCACCTTGGTCACCTCATCAGTCTAAGAGGCCCTGAGGCCCTGGCCATGGCCGACCAGACAGGGGTGGCCTGGGACCCGAAGGATGAGGCAACCTCCTGCCTGGCCCATTGCCACCCACTTGCTCACTCACCACGGGAAGTCCCCATGGCTCAGCCTGCAGAGCCGCCCAGTCCCTTCTTGGACTGAGCTCTCAGAGCTCCCTGGCTCCATGCAACACCTGGATCTGACCTTCCAGCCTCCCTGCTATTGTATGTGCTTAACGTTGAACACCACTGCTGGCAGGCAGGAGTCTCCACCTTGCCAAGCGCACGGGGAAGGGAGCAGCAGCTGCACTCGCTCTGCTTGGACTGCTGGGCTGCACTGCGCTTCATACTTGCTAGTATACATGTGGAGCCACGGTGCTGACACCACCCCTCCTGTGGCCATGTGCACACTCATGTGTGTGGGATGCAGCCTGGGCTTCTGAGCAGTGCTGAGCACCACATGGCATCTCCTGGAAGCTGGGGCCACCTCGCACTAAGACAGTCCCCTGAGGTCACCTACTCAGCCACAGGTATGGCTCTCACTTCCTGGGAGCAGTAGTTCTGCTCTGTACTCCTCTGTGTCTCCATTTGTCATGTCCCCTACTCCACTGTTTTCCTTGGGTCCTCCCTGAAGGGCTCCAGAGACCACACAGACTTCCTGTCCGTTGCGTAGCGCTGCTGGCTAGGGGTGAATGGCTGGTTAGTTAGGATCAGCCATGGAAGCCAGGAGGCTGAGCCATGCTGCACATGCATTTTCTCTCTGGGTAACTTCTCCTAGGTCCACTGAGGTCAAGCAGAAGCTTAACGTTCTAGTGGTGAAGGAGCTGTCCCTCCCCAGTGGGAGATGCCAGAAAAGCATCTAAACATGATCCAGACTACCCTCAACATAGGACACAAGGGCAAAAATCTCCATGTCTCCTATTACCACAGGGTGAAGACCAGAGGCTGCCCTAAGGGACCCCTGAGAATCCAGGACAATGGCAAAGGCCAAGGCAAGGACAGAACCGTAGTTCCACCACCTGGGGTTCAGCAATGACTGGGCAGGATCAGTCTCTGCCATTCTGAGGGAGCAGGAAGGGGATCTCTGGTGTAGTGCGCAGGGGTTCATAAAGGTCACCAGGGATGGTTGTCACCAGCCACTTTGTCCTCTGACATGAAAGGGCACCCCAGGTTGTTCCACTGAGGGGAAGATGCTCACAGCACAGCTCAGGGTGGAGAGGGATCCTGGCTTCACGCAGCGGCCTCGGGTCGCTGCAAGGTCATTAAGGAGAGTTAAACGTGGACTCTCTCCCTGTCCTGTCTCCTGCTTGGTGCCCAAGGAAGAGAAAATACCTTCTGTGACAGCATGGCTTTCCACACAAGCGTGCCCCAGGTCACCATGGGAGGAGCTCGATCTGAGAGGGGGTCTCACTGACACTTCACACTCACTCACTTGTTGGTCTGCTGGGGACACTGAGCAATTTGTGCAGCGTTGAAGACATGGACCCCATCAAGACTTACACCTGGAGAGGACACAGCCCATGATAAAAGCATTCACCACAACCACTGCTGAGAGGCCCCGTGTGCGTCCCAGTACTTCCTCCCAGCCTGGGGATAAAGCCAGGTGACGGATGTCTTCCACATGCCATAGGTAGGTGACAAGACCCTTGTCCTGTCCCACCAGTTGGGGTGTGATGAGAAAACTGCACTCACTCCTGAGGTCAGGTGCTCCTGTCATAGAGGATCTCTGTGCCCTCACATGCCAAAAAGGTGAGGTTCTCAGTCTGCAGCATCAGTGTGAACCCCGAGCTCCCTGCCCAAGTGGGGGCACCAGCACGGTGCCCTGGCCTCTGACCACTGCTTCTGAAGCCTGGAGCCACTTGTGTATGAGCTGAACAAAGGTCCTCCACAATGTCCATGTCCTGAGGTTGGACCCTCTGATATGGCACAGGCCCCAGATGGAGTTAAGGGTTTTGAGAAGGGAAGACTGTCTCAGATGTTCATGGAAACCCTGAACATGACTATGCGTGTCCTCTGCTCAGAGGACAGGGTGGGGGCTGGAAAGATGGGGCTGGGGGATAGGCAATGAATAAGGAAGCCTGGCAGACACTGGGAGCAGTGGGGATTCTGAGCCCTAATATTGTGACGTTGGCCCATGTCATCAGGGTCACCCCTGAACCTCACTCATTAGCAAGAACAGGTTGGGTCTCCAGCTAGAAATCCAGAGCCATCCTGGCCAGATGGGATATAGCCAGGACAGTAGGACCAGAGCTCGGAGGAAGGGCTTGGGGAAGCTTCTCAAGCTGGTAGGGGCCCTGCCCTTGTCCATGCAGAAACCTGAGCCCCCAGTGTGCATAGTGGCCTTCTGGTGGCTGAGCCTCCCTGGGTAGGACAGGGGAACCTGCAAACTCTCTGCCTCGCCCTACCCTGTGCCTATGCAGGTATCAGCAGTCCTGTCACAGCTTCCCTGCTTGGTCCTTAGCAGCTTCCCATCCTTCCCAGCACAGGGCCTCAGGCCTTGTCCAGGGAGCTCTCCACGGTGCTGCCATGGCTCTGATGCATCTCTCTCTCTGTCTCTCTGTCTCTCTGTCTCTCCCTCTCCCTCTCCCTCTCTCTCCCTCCCTCCCTCCTTCCCTTTC
>PVKN010006959.1:0-27518 GCA_004027915.1 Capromys pilorides
GTAGGGATAGCTGTAATCCTAGTACTTGGGAGGCTGAGGCAGGAGGATTGTTGTAAGTTTGAGACCAGTCTAGGCTACAAAATGAGCTCAAGGCTAGCCTCAGCTCCAGAGCAAGCCCTGTCTCAAAGACTAAATAAATACGGATAGATATTCAAATTTACTCATGCCTGGAGGATTATATAAGATCATCGTGGTTATCATAGGGGCACTCACATGAGAGAAAAACATGGGAGCAACATAGGAAGATCTTTATATTCCCTTTATAAAGTTTTTTTCTTTCTTTGAGACAGGGTCTTGCTATGCAGTTCAGGATGGCCTTGAGCTCACTTTTTTTTTTTTTAATTCTTGGGTCTTTTTTTTTTTTTTTTTAAAGTTTATTTTATTTTCTTCAACCACATTACATATTTGTTTGTGTTATGGCTGGCTCAGCCTTCCCTGGGGCGTGGGGGGTGGCGCAGCATGTGGGGCCTGGGATTGAGCCACCATCCCTGCGCGTGGTCTAAACTTCCCGACGCACGTGCTTTAGACCGCTAAGCCATCTCACCAGCCCCTTGAGCTCACTTTTGCAGCCCAGGCTGATCTCGAACTTGCACCGATCCTCCTGCCTCCCTCTTCCAAATGCTGGGATTACAGGCATACGCCACCACTAATTTTTTATTTTTGAATTGATGTAATTACACATTCAATAAACTAGGAAGTCAGCATAGTAGTTTTGTTTTTTTAAAAAACAAAAAAACAGCACTATGGAGACTAGGTGTGGTGGTGCCCACTTGTAATCCCAGCTCTTGGGAGGCTGTAAACAGGTGGATCACTGCGAGTTTGATCTAGCAGTGAGACCCCGAACACCCCTGTAGACCCTTCCTAACATACAAAAAATAAATACATAAGTAAGTAAAACAAAATAAAATAAAACCCAGCACTATGGAAAAATCTCTGTGTAACCATACATAATTACTATGTAAAATTATGCTATATTATCATGTAATTATTATAATCTGCTATATACCTAGAGAATGAGTAATTTTCTTCACTTAGGTAATTGTTAAAATAATTCATTTAATCTTATTTCAGTACCAAACTAAGCCAGTTAAAACTAGTTTTAGAAAAATTAATCCCTCCCCCAAGAAAATGGCTTACTGTTTTAAAGGTTTTCAAAGCTATGCTCAGGAGAGAAGCATACAGGGGTCACCCAGAAGAGGGCCACTGTGGGTTTTGGACATTCCACTAAACTATATCCAGAGCAACACTACCTTTTACATCCATAAACCTATTGGACTTCTACGTAAGATACAATGCAAAGCAAGAATTCATTTAAAAAGTTTGGAAATCATGGAGCAAGATGATTTAGCAAATAAGAAAAGGGTAGGCAGAAGCTGATCAATTTTTAAAATTTCTCACCTATTCTGACACCTTTCCTGGTAGTTAAAAATATCTCAAGTCTCTTTTTATTTATTTATTTATTTTTATATTATGGCTGGCTCAGCCTGCCCTGGGGATGGGGCTGGCACAGCATGTGGTGCTGGGGATCAAACCACGGTGCCTACGGTTGCCTAAGCTTGCCTAAGCAGGCGCTATAGACGACCAAGCCATCTTGCCAGCCTTAAGTCTCTTTTTAGAGACAAAGTAGTAACTGTTTCAGATGGAGTCTTTTTTTTTTTTTTTTTTTCAAATAGAGTCTTAAACCAGTGTATTTAATATCACTCCGTAACATGTTAAAACTAACAGCACACATAATCTAGATATGGTTCAGCGTACCTATGGTCCCAGCCTCTCTGGAAGGTGGGGCAGGAAGACTGCTTAAGCCTAGGAGTTTGGGGCCAGCTTGGGCAACAAAGTGAGACTCTGTTGCAAAATAAATTGAAAAATAAATTAATAATAAACAGCACCTACTTTGGTGCTGTACAGACCTGAGTTAGGGTCCCAGGTCCCCATAGCTCAGTTTCCCCAGCTGTCAAAGGGATATCAATAGTATCCTATTTATTCAGTTATTATGACAAATAAACGAGACAATGTAGTTTCTGGCTCTTGATAGCGAAATGAATACGTTTGCTTTTCACCTCTCCCCAAATCATATTAAGGAATAAAAATATAAAGAGAAATAAATGCAATAGCAAAAATGTAGGGGCCAGGGAGATAGCTTCGTGGCACAAGTGCCTGCCTGGCAAGTGCAAGGTCGTGAGTTCAAACCCCAGTCCTATCAAAAAAAAAATGTAAGGCCAGGGCCATCACCTGATGATAGAGACTTCAAGGGATACAGAAATAAAAAACACTGGAATTAAAAAGAGCACTGAAAAAGTCACAACCCAAAATACAGATGCAGGTTAAGTTCATGTGCCTTTCAGCACCTGGGGGCTTCAGGGAAATAAAAGGGGGAAGTGAAAGAGGGACAGGAAATAGAGAAACTTCCTCTTCTTACGGCCTGAGAACAAAGTACAGAGGCTCAGGTAAGACCAAGGCTTTTCCACAAAGAAATAGAAGAAACCTACCAGGAAAATCTAAGGCTTTAGTGTAGGGTTGGTCCTCTAGAAAAAGGAATCCTCATTTTGGTATTTTAGGAGTCTGTTCTATTAGCTCCCAACACATTCACCTGAAGTAATGGTTTCCAAACTGTGTGCCATAACACTTGGAGAAGGTTAGCAATATGGCTCTGTGAGCACTTGCCTCGAATGTGCTGGGACTTGGATTCAATCCCTGGCAACACACACATAAACAACTGCAACACCACAGCAAACCACAGAGATATGTGGACTATTGTGTTGTTTTGCTTTTTTTGCTGTTGTTTTTAGACAAGGATTTGTTAAGTAGTTCAGGATGGCCTTGAACTCACAAAGTAACCCAGGCTGGCCTCAAACTCCCACTGATCCTCCTGGCTCTGCCTCCAGAGTGCAGGGATTATAGGGCCATGCCACAATGCCTGGCACATGTGGATTATTTTAAATCTAAAAGACACACAAGGTCTTTCACACAGCAGGGTGTGGTAGTACATGTAGGATGCCTGTAATCCTATGCCTCAGAAGGCTGAGGCAGGAGGATTTCTGTGAATTTGAGGCCAACCTGACCTACATAGTAAGTTTAAGTCCAGCCTGAACTACTTAGGCAGACCTTGTCTCCAAACAAAACAAAAAACATCTTTCAGACAATATTATCTACTAACTTGAAATTGTCTGCACCTAAGCATGAGAGTATTACCATTTTTTTATAAAATGGTTACCATGAAAAAATTTATAGAGACACCATGGGTGCTATATAGACTCATACAGTTTGGGAATCTCTGTTCTAAAACAAAGGGCAAACCCCAACCATATCTAATTTAGACAGTCTTCCTATTCAAAATAACCAGCTACTTCATTCTTAAATACAAGAAGACAAGCAAGTATCACCCAATATAAGAAAATTTAGGACGGGACCAGCCAGAGTCTGGAGTGGTGGCCCACGCCTGTAATCCCAGTGCTGGGAGGCTGAAAGCAGGAGGATCACCATGAGTCCTAGCTGCCTACTGAGATCCTGCAACAACCAAACATATTAAATAAATAAATAATACATTTATATTTAGCTATTATATGCACAAATTGTCCCTTTTTGTACTCTTTCATGAGAAAACATTTGAAGATGCAGTTCATTAACATATATGAGAAAGATATAGGACAGAGAAAACAGCAGATTCAATCCTAGATATGGAATAAAAATAAATCTCAGGATAATAATAAATCCAGATGGGAAAAGGAAGCTAGAGGAACCCTAGAGGAAGGTCCAGGGTTTGGAGAAGATGGATTCTATCCAACTGTATTTCAAAAGGTAGAAAAGCCTGAAGGTATGATGATATATTTGTTTGTCCACAGGAGAGAAAAAAAATCTCTAAGACAATAAAAAGCAACACAAAAAAAGGTACTGTACAAGTAAAATACAAGTGAAAACAAGCCAACTTGAAGTCCTTGATGGGATTTAATAACAGTGTTCACCTAATTATGGGGTTAGAAAATCTCTCCCTTTGAACAGACAAGAGACTGTAACACTGGGGAGCTGGGGAGATAGCTCTGTGGCCCAAGTGCCTGCCTGGCAAGTGCAAAGTCGTGAGTTTGATCCCCAGTTCCACAAAAAAAAAAAAAAAAAAAAAAAAAAAAAAAAAAAAAAAAAGCAGAAAAAACTGTTTGTGGGTGGGAAATATAGCTCAGTGACAAGCACAAGGTTCTGAGTTTGATTTCTAGTATCCCCCCCCCCCCAAAAAAAAAGAGAAATAAAAAAAGTTGTTTAGCCATGCATGGTGTCACACGCCTATAATCTCAGCACTTGGGAGGCTGAGACGGGATCAGTGCAAGTTTGAGACCAGCCTGGGCTACAAAAGTGAGCTCACGCCAGCCTGAACTGCATAGCGAGACCCTGTCTCAAAAAAAAAAGAAAAAAAAAAAAAGACGTTAACATAAGGGTTTAGTTTATCCTAAACTAACACCTCAATATTCAGGTTTAATTATGGCATTGGCATTTTGTGAGAAGTAGGTGGATTTTGGGTTATAATCTGGGCACTCTGTCGCTAAAAGGTTTGCCATCACTGGTCTAGACAGTATCTTTGGCTAATGTGCCCAGATGACCTTCAAGCAATTTTGTTTTCATCCCTTGGTCAATGTCCTGTGGCCAGTGTTAGACCTACCATACTTAGCAAACTTCTTCATTATCCGGTGGGCTATAATCATAACTCCTGTAACACTATGAGAATCTCAGGATGGGAAGGGAGGGGCCAGGGAGATAGCTCCATGGCACAAGTGCTTGCCTGGCAAGTGCAAGACCATGAGTTTGAACCTCAGTCCCGCAAAAAAAAAAAAAAAGGACTGTTGTTGTTAGGATAGGAATGGAGAACCCAATTACATATCTGAACCTTGGATATTTTGCCTAATCTCTAAATGTGATTGCTAGCATTTTTTAAAAAAAGTTTTTTCTTTTTGTGCAGGGTCTCACTACACAGCTTGGATCCTCCTGATTTCTGCTTCCCTAGTGCTGGGATTACAGGCATGCACCACCATGCTCAGACTCTACTGCCCGATCAGTGTGCCCTGGGGAAGGGCTGGTGCAGCAGCATGCAGTGCCAGGGATTGAACCCTGGCCCCTGTGCTTACCTAAACAAGCACGTAGTCTGCTGAGTATAACGTTGGCCCTATCCCTGTATTTTTTTTTAACAAGTCCTTTTGTTTTTTTTTTTGGCAGGGCCGAGGTTTGAACTTATGACCTTGCACTTGTCAGGTAGGCATTTGTGCCATGGAGCTATCTCCCCGGCCCCTAAAAAGTCTTTTCTTTTCTTTTTTATTTTGGCCGGCTCAGCCTGTCCTGGGGGTGGGGCTGGAGAAGCACGTAGTGCTGAGGATTGAACCAGGTGCTTTAGACCGCTAAGCCATCTTGCCGGCCCTATGTTCCTGTATTTTTTTTGAGCTCTCTTTACCTTAGTGTTTTGCCCTTAGTTATTAATTCCATATTAATAATGCTTACATTAAATCTTTCCTGTTTGAATTACTGTGCAGTTTCTCTGTCAATTGGGACCTGCTGTATATTTCAATAACTAAAAGAAATATATGTGGTCTAAATACCTAAATAAAAGGTAAGAGATTGTCCCATTGGGTAAAAAAATACAAAACCCAACTACATACTTTCTGTATGATATCCACTTTTAATATAAAAATACAGATAGGTGTGAATGACGTGGAAGGGTACATTAATCAAATATCAAAAGAAAGTGCTATGGCTACTACCAGGAATAAAAGAGAACATTTTATAATGATAAAAGGGCCAGTTCCTCAAGGAGATATAATCTTTACTGAGTGCATACATTCTAGGTACTGTATTCACTCTCAAATTTGTGTCAACTCTATAAGAGCATTTACGTATGAGGAAAAGAAAGACACCAAGAGCAGAATTCTGATAACTCAATCAGAGCTCTTAAAACTATGTTGTGTATTCATAGTAGGGATCCATTTTTGCAAATAAACACAAATATTCACGTATAAGTGGTATGAAAGGTTTTCTGTAAACCGAATTATTAACAGCTTTATCAGTAGCAGTTAACTGCTAGCTCTCTACTACTGAATGGCACTCGGAGCTCATGTTTTTTAATTTTTTAATATGTAGTACTTGTACAGCAAAAAGTTTAGAGTCAATAATTCAGTTTTGCTTTAAAAATTCAATCTGTGACTCTACTGACCTTTAAAAAATCCGAGCAACCACATTCTTTATGTTAAAATATATTCTATTATAAATTATCTTCTACTTCACAATTACTTTTTTTTCAATCCTCCCTCCCCCGCAAAAAGGTTAAGCAACTTGTCGCAACCTTCTGCAAATTCAGACAACGCCTTCAACTGCTATAGACCTTGGAAGTCTGGATTCTATTAGGAACAACTACACAGTAATGATAAACTTCACCTTTACAGTTAGGCACAACTACGGGTGATTATTTCCCCTCCACGGAGTGAGAGACCACGAAGGTGTCCATCTCACATACCTCTCTACTATTTAAGGCAACCGGCGGCAAAGTATTCTGCGGCTACCCACACCCAAGAGGGTAGAGGTGTACTAAGGAAGGGCAGCTGATCGGTCGTCCCCAGGGACCACAGCGACTCAAGCCAGGCGTTTCTCAGAGTCACCTGGGGACAACAACGCTGCGGCGCCGCCTGTGGTTTCGGGTCACAACACCGTGTCTCCCGGATCTGCCCCGCACCGGGCCACCTCCCCGGGCTACGCGGTCAAGGGCACGTCCGCTCCTGACGGCCGGGAGCCAGCTCGTCCCGGCCAACAGGTGCAGGTGCCCGTCAGCCCGGGCGCACCCGCTCACGCACCTTCGAGGGGTGTTGAGAAGCCGCTGCTGCTCGTCGCCTTCCTCCTCCTCCTCTTCTGTTTCCGAGTCCGGGTGACAGTAGCAGAAGGCCCCGCTGCTCCGCTTGCGTTTGCGGCTGCCCCGGCAGTAACATAAGCCGGGGCTGGTCGCGTCGCCGCCCGCCTCGGGCCTCCGGGCCGAGCCCCCGACCCCAGGACCCGGCTCCTGCGGGGGTCGGGCTCGCCCGGGGTGGCGCAGCACCCGGCTGCTCAGCGAGCCCATGGGTCCTGGGTCCCCGGAACTTCAGGGAGCACGCTTCAGAGAGCCCTTAGGAGAGGGTCTCCCGCCATAGCCGGCTGCCTCCAGCCTCCGCTTCGCCTAGGTACCTATACCGCCACCTTCCTGCGCTTCCCACGCGCAACCTCAACCGTTGCAGCGGATGCTTGGGCGTCCATCCTCCGCCCCGCCCGCAGCGTCTAGCCGCGCGGCGCGCACAAACCGCAGGGCGACGCCCCCTCGCTTTCGCCACAAAGTGCGGGCCTCTGGGCGCATGCGCGCGGCCAGCCTCCGGAAGGGCGGGGGCGGGGCTGCGCCTGCGCAGAACAGGGCGAGTGTGTTTCTTTGGGCGGTGCGGTCGGCTTCTCTTTCTCTCACTGCTGAACCAAACTTTAATTAGGCAGTCTTAGTTTAGTGGTGAAGTACGTTTCTGTGTGGGGCGCGACTTGGAGGTCCAGGTGATTCATTCTATGGAGGTTCCCGAGGTCCAGGGCCCTGGCCCAAGGGGCAAAAGCAGGCTTGACAAGCTCAGCCTTGAAGGCGCTCCCGCGTGGTGGGCCCTGCGCCCCGGCTTTGATCCTGGGCTTCGGGTCTAAGGAGGACTTACAAGAACTGCAGGTTTCTTGTTCATCTGCTAGGAACGTGACTCCCTTGCGTTAATGACTAACATTCCTGCTCCCTTTTCCTTTCCCCCTAGCATCCATAGGACCTCAGTAGGGCCTGGACTCTCGGGTTTAAAATACCTTTAGAAAGTCCTAGCAGAATAAACAGGTCTCTCCTGGGGTCGCACACCTTGCCATAGTCTTGGCTTGGTTTTAGTCCCTGACTTCATAAAATGTTGATGATATTTCATATGAGTAATATGAACACCTAGGAGCCCTTTCGAAGCTTGAAGGGTTTTACTCCGCATTCATTTTCCCCGCCCCCAGCTTTACTGAGGTATGATTAATGATTCGTTCTTTTTAAATAGAACAATAAAAATATCAAGCGTTCTGTTGTGGTACCCACCCTCCTGCTCCATCTGTCTGCCGTCCCAGTAGTGATGAGCGTCTTGAGGATGGGATGCGTCATCTCCAGGCATACCCTTATATGCACATCCGCGTGCAACTTCGTTTCTTTTGCACATTTAAATATATAATTAAATGAAATTATACCTCGCATTTTGTACCTTTCTCTTCTCTCAAACTTATACTTTTGGTTACACCTCTAAATTTTCACTGTTCATTGTGTGCAGACCTATAATTTAATCCGCTCTGACTGAGTTAATGTTTTCTTTAATGGTGCTATGGAGCAGAAATATTATGTGCAAGAGATCCAGCTAGCAGATCAGGAGTGGATTTGCTAGGCAGTTGTCAAGTTTATTAGCTATTGCTAAACTGCTCTCAGGATTGATGGCCTCAGTGCACCAACTGACATTTCCATTGACAGTACATGTACTTTGGGGGCTACAGTGAACTCGTGTCAGCTTCATTTATGAGAAATCTGAACTGAGACAACCTAAGGCAGCTTGAGATGGAGGTGGGAGGCAGAGAATAATGGCTGCATGGAGATCAGCTGTATGCACAGAATCTATGGGTATAAAGAATGTAGCTAATTGTCATGGAGCATGTGGGCCACCAGGAGCTAGCTAGCAGGAGATCATCTCAGATCCTGTATGAGAGGCCTGGGTGCAAGGGCAAACAGACTTCAGCCCAGAAAATCTGAAGGCATTGCTGGATTCATAGAGGCTAAAAAGAACATTCCTCTTGCCAAAGGAGCTGCAGGCCAGTGGTTCCTGTTGATGAGATTGATGGGAATTTATAAGAATGCCCACAAGCAGCAGCTTTAAAGCTCTGCCAAGGCGAGAGGCCTAATTTTCTACAGCAGGAATAATAATGGGCAAGACTCCGGCACCCCTTGTTGTAGTGTGTGACCATGGTGGCACAGAGAATGAAAGATTACTTGGAAACAAGACTTAGCTCAGGAGGCCAGCCAGATAGCTCAGCAGTCTAAAGCTCCTGCTTAGGCAAGTTTAGGCAAGCCCACAGAGACTGCGGTTCAATCCTGGCACCATATGCTGCGCCAGCCCCGTGGGCTGAGTTGGCCACAAAAAAAACAAATAAACAAAAAAGGATTTAGTTCAATCAGTGAGAGGCCTCAAGCACCTTTCTCAACTGAGAGCACTCAGCATTAGGGAGACTCCCAGGAGTAGCAGCAAAGCTGAAAACTCTGGCTTTTATTTAGAATATCTCTGTAAAAGGAAAACAAAAAACAAAACAAAAACAAGAGCAGTTTGTACAAGGAGCTGCGTAGAGGATATGCAGTGTTCTTGGGGAAAGGAGAAGGCCAATGGCCAGATACAACATGCTTCACTAATCTTTTTATTTAAACATTAATTGCTCAGAGAGCCTGTGTGCTTTCACCTGCAGTTTTAACAGTTTACTCTGCAACCACGTCCCTCACACTCTTTTAATCTTCATGCTGTATAGCCTAAGAAAGGTCTGTGGAGGGGCGGGTGCAATGCGGAAGAAAGCTTCAGTGGAAAAAAAGCCCACCATTTCCCTTTCCCCCAAAGCCATCCTTCCCCTGGTGGTAGACCAAAGCTGAGTAAGGGATGATTCTTTAATTGTAAATCAAGTTTGGAATTCTGAATGGATGTATTGATTACTGAAATATTATTTTTACAGCCTATGGAGGCTGCACAGCGGTACTTTTAAAAACCTAAAGGTTTCTGAATTTACACTGAAGCATAGAAGAATTAGGTCCGTTGAAGACAAATAAACAGAGTGTTTTAACATAACAAAGAATCATTCCTCCAGGGTGGATTGACCCTTTCTTTTACAAATCTCTTGGAAATTTTAATAACTGACATCTGTTTTAAAATTTCAGCTAAGCTATCTATACATCATTTAAAGATGAAACACACACACACACACACTGCTTCCAAAGTCAAAGTTGACTTAGAAATTCCATGTCTTTTGAGTAGGTAGTGAGGTGGCAGTATTATTCCTATAGTTAGCTGGAATGACTAAGTATTTGTGTAAGTAGATTTCACCAATAGCTCCAGCACTTACAATTGACAAGCAGCACTAAATTGAAAAGTGGGAAGAGTAAATCATTATTTTGTTAAAATATAATTGATATTATAGAATGGACAAAAAAGGCAAGTATTCTAATTATGTTCTTTATTGATTTTTGTCTGTTTCTTCCATCCCTGCCTGTCTCTCTCCCTCCTTTCTTTCCATCTTTGTGTGGGTTGGTGATAGAACCCAGGGTCTGGCACATAACCATCTTCAGCCCCAATATTTCACATTTACTATAAATGTTCTATATAGTAGAACAGAGAGTATCATTCCTTACTAGAGAATAAGTTATTATTTAATATCATTGAATACTGTTTAGCATATTGAAATCTTAGTTCACAGTAGCAGGCAAAGATGGCATGTTTTTTCTTATGTTTTAATCCCAAATAAAAATTGGTATCACAGGTCCTTCAAAAACAGCTCCCGTCAAACACATCCAGGATAAAAAACTTCAGAAATGGACAAGTCAACCAGAAAGAGAATGTACCTCATTTTTATGGCATCATTTTTTATTAAAATTACTTTTCCATGTTGTATACAAACTGAATTTTTTACTTAAATCAAGTTCACTTTTAGAATGATTGTAGGGTTGAAAGGCACAGTGTGTATGTGAATTACTACAAATTAACAAAATCAGAAAGATGTAACAATTTTTACCACAAATGTTTTAAGTAAAGCAAAATTCAGAGCACTACATAATTATCAGAATTATCTCACTGGAAGTATTTTTTTTACCCACTTTTAAACTAGATTGAGACATTAATCATAACATTCTGGAATGTTGAGGATTTCTGTTTAATCACCACACAACATAGCTGCTTAACCAGTCTTAAAATTTAGTCTGTTTAGTTGACTTTGGTATACTTCAACCTGAAGAAAGTGATCTTAGTGTATTAGGAGATAAAGGCAGTCCTCCACACCAAACTTAGTAAGGATCAGCTGACACTATCGATACAACCCAAACGAGATTTATGGGTGTTTTCCACTTATGACAATGTACACATAGAAAATGGGCTAGTTATTCTTGCTACCTAAATATTCACAACTTCAAATAAAGAAATTGTTAGCCTCTGTAAAAGTAGGCTTAGGGAAGAAAAATTATTTTATAACAGTGTTCTAATCTTCCATTTAAAAATATATTTTACTAAAAAGAAATTATTAAATATATTCAATTTCTGTGACACAAATGGGAAAAAAAATCTGTTAAAGGCAAGAAGTACATTTTAATTTTTAATTTTAAATCTCCATTTATGTCTTATAAGCATTGAAATGCAAGCACAGCTTAAGGCGTCAGAATGACTAATTAGAGATGATAATAATATAGTCTAACCCTACGAAGCAACTGTGGGTGTTTTAATTGGAAATAAGCATTCTGAGGTAATGCTAATAGCAGTGTAGAAAAATGAAGTTTAAAAACAAATTCTGTGTTGAGGCTCTTCCCATCCTTTTGGGATTTTATTTTAATCCTCTCCTCCACAGAGAACGAGTAGTACCTTCCTGTAGTCTCCGGATGTGTCACCCTGGGGACAAGGGAAGCAGAGTTACAGTCCAATACATGAGTTTTTAAGTGGAACACACAGTTCAGAGTCATCTAGTTTAACTTTTTCAAGTTTGGCTGAAAACAATCTGTTTGGTTATTTTTTATTTCAAAAGTAACACACTTGTTCAGTGCAGAAAATAAAGACAAAGAATAATGTAAGAGTCACCCATAGTTCCACCACCTATGTCATTGTTAACTTTTTGGTGTGTGTACATTCTTCCAGTCCTTTTTCTTCATGCACAGAGACCTATGTGATGAGACCACAGGATTTTTCTTTTTTCTGTTCTGCCATCCCCACACTGCCAAATCTCTCCACTCAGGGCCATGCACATGTGAGACAAATACCTAGATAGTGAGCTATATTCCCATGCTGTTTCCTTGGACAATTCTTACTGAATAGGCAATGCAGTCTTTATTTTCAGAATATTTAATTACAAATCAAAACTTGATATAAAGCTTATCGTGCAGACAACTCCAGCTTTACACTTACAAGACTGTCCTGGCTTCTGCAGGAAGCAAAATCCTACTAATGAAGGGTTTTAAGAATGTGAATCATTTCTTATCTCTCTTGTGCCATTTTAGGATTCCTCACTGTCTGGTATTAGGTAAAGAAATAGCAATTCAGGAAAACTAAAATGTTTCCGCATATTTCTATCAGCTGGTACTACACAGCATTTTGAATTCAGTTGATTCTTTCTTCATTATAGGTAGATACTTAATCAATATGTTATGATTAGATTATGATATTTCATCTACCTCATTGTAGGTAGATAAGGAAACTATGCTCTCAAAAGGATTCATTAGAATGTGATGTTTCTCTGTTTGAAATAAAAAATGAAATGATCATTGTTTTGGGGAAGGCAAACATTTCCAGCTTATACCCTGCCACAAATACGAAGATCTGTGTGGAAGAAGAGAGAATGGAAATACCTGAAGTACAGGACCATCTCTCTGGGGGTGACATACGCCAGGCAGGAAGGGACCAGACTTGCGGCACGCTGAGCCCCAGTTTTCTCTGGTGCTTCCCCCCCAGGCGGCAGGGGCAAGGCTGCTGCGACCCACCTTGATGAAAGAGTACAGCGACTTTCCATAGAGCCTCTTGAAGTTTTCCCGGATATCCAGCATGTCAATCTCTGCTCGGGAAACCATCACTCTGATGAGGGTGCTGTCGTCGGTGCCCAGGCCCTGAGGAGGAAATAGGATCCCAGTCTAAGGCTGGCTGCTGTTCCTTGGAGTGCTCTGGCTCTGTTTAGTAGGGCAAGATGCAGTGCAGCTCTCCAGATGATGCCCCTCCCCCTGCCCCTGCCCCCAACCTTGGAGGCCTGAGGAATGTCCTATTCTTTATTTTTTTATTTTTGGCAACACTGGGGTTCAAACTCACGACCTTGCACTTACCGGCAGGCACTTGTACCACGGAGCTATCTCCCCAGCCCCAATGTCCCATTCTTTATCATGGGATTCCACGTGCTGCGTTGCTTACTTGTCTAACCCTTTAGGTTCTCAACAGAGGATACTGCTGTCTTTTAGAGACGTGTCTGGTGCTTCCCTGCCTCGCCCCATTCTGTGTAAAGCTTTCCTGAGGCCCTGTCCCAAATATACCAGCTTTCTGCTTTTGTTTTGTTTTTGATGCTGGGAACTGAAAAAAGGCCTCACATCATATACTCTACCACTGGGCTGTACCTCCAGTCTCCAGATTTTTTAAATATATTCTTTAGACCCCCCTCTCCCCAGCCGGGAAACAAGTATTAAAGAAATAAATGCTTTTTTTCCTTGGATCCTTAACTACTGTCTTACATTCTAGCTCTCTGGTGCTTGAACATGCTTGTTTTCCCTAGAAGCCTAGATGTTCTTTGAGAACAAGGTCTACATTTTGATCCTTCCCATATCTCTCATGGTTCCTCTGCATGGGGGCTTGCAGGACAGATTCCAGGTAGGAGAATGGGCTCTTGGTTAGATGACCAGCACTTGTATCCTTGAGCCACTACTTCTTCATTGAGGACCTTGGGCAAATCATATATATGCTCTACGCCTCAGTCTCTGCATCTGCAAAATGGTGATTCATCTACCAGCACAAATAATATTATCTGCCTCATAGAACTGTTTTAAGGATATTAACGTCTACATATAAAACATTAAGAGCTTTGATCCACACATTATGAATACATAATAAATATCACTCAGTGAGACAAGATTGCAAGTTTAGCCCAGAGTAGGCAATTTCACAAGCTAATGAGACTCTGCCTCAAAATTAATACATTTGAAAACAAGGCTGCAATATAGCTACTCAGTATAAAGATTCTGAGTTCAATCTCTAGTATGGCAAAAAATAAAAATTAACTTAGTATTATTATTAGCAGCACTCAGTAAAAAAAATGGTGAAGCAAAATGGGTATTTCAGCTGAAATCTAGGTAGAGCATATAAGCAAACTAAGAAGGTGGACACAGATGAACCAAAGACATCCAGATGCTAAAAAATGAACCCTTTACCTTCATTGACTTATAAAGCCTTTCAGCAAAATATGCGGATCTGTTCCTCAGGCACTTTACTGTCAAGGAAAAAAGAAAGATTATAGGCAAGATCCATGAGAAAAGTGAGTTATTCTATAAAATGTCAAGGAAAAAACAAAGTATTAAGAACATCTCTTAGGCTGTAGAGATAGCCCAGCAGATTAAGTGACTGCCTAGGCAGGCAAAGAGGGTTTGATCCCTGGTACCACATGCCATGTAGGCCCCATCCCTGGGTGTGCCCAACCTGGCCACCAAGACAGGGAGTGGTGGTGAATGCCTGTAATCCCAGCTCTGGAGAGGCTGAAACAGGAGGATCACTACGAGTCCAAGCGGCATGGTGAGACCCTGTACCAAATACACACACACATATACACAATAAGAATATTTCTTAATTGCTTTGCCAGAGAAATTTTAGCCATACTATATTTCATGAGCATGAGCTATACTGTAGGCATTTTCTCAGATGGAAAGTATTCCTAATTTATCATGTTCCTACAGAAATATGTATAAAGGTCAAAGCAAACAGAGACATATAATTTCACAATGATTACCATGTCTGTGATGAGAGCCACTTATTAGCTCTAACCATTGAGACTTGCAAGATGCAGCTGGCATAAAGCATTAGCTTTCTCATGAGACTTACCAAGTATAAAAGATATAAAAAATAAGGTACAGTAGCAATCAAGTTGTGAGCAATAGTTCATGTTTAGAAGTCTGGAACAAAGGGCTGGTCCGATAGCTTAGTGGATTAAAGCACCTGCTTAAGCAGAAGCAGGGACTGGGGGTTTGATCCCTGGGGCCTGCAGTGCTGCTCCCACCCCTGGGGCACACTAAGATGGCAACTGAGACTGGGCATGGTGGCACACCTGTAATCCCAGCAGTTGGGAGGCTAAAAAACAGGCAGGATCACTACAAAGTCCAAGCTGTGTAGTAAAACTCTGTAGACCCTGTACTAAATACATTAAAAAAAAAACCTAAAAATAAAAATAAATAAAGAAGTCTGGCTCAGGTGGGTTCTGTGCTCTGAGCTTTCGAGCAGCCTGACAGGCTCCAGTGCGCCGTGTTCATGCAGTCCTGGGCCAGTGCGCAGCTCTTCTGACTGCCTATCCTTGCCGGGCTGGTAGTCTGAAACACCGAGTCTGACCGTCACGTTTAGGATCTCGAGCCTGTGACAATGGTGTGCATTCCTTGCAAAGTCATTCCAGTTCTGCTCTGGATCTACAAAACATTCCTGGAGCCATACATATACCCTCTGATTTCACCTTTTGTTAGTCGTATATGGCCTGGAAAAGCTGTGCAAGAATGCAGTGGTAAAAATAAAAGCCAAGTAGACTACAAGGGTGCAGATATAATCGGATTACCAACAAAAGGACCAACAGAAATCTCTGATAAAAAGAAAGACTAATGCCATTTTCTACCAGGAGCTCAGTTGTTTTAAAAATGGACCTGAAAATAAGAAGCACCTTCTTTGTAATTATCTCTGACTTTTTTCTCTGAGACCAGAATTCAGGGTAGATGGTTTAGATATTCACCTGATACTAATCAGAAAATGTATTTATATTTAAAATACATTTAGTTGTACTTAATGGCCTCATTCCTAGTTCCTTGTTCATTAATGCCATTTTAAACAATGTGAACAAATTGAAGGTTTGTACAGTAGACATTTGGTTACTAAATCAGTACTTATAATCCTTGGGCCTCTAGCCTATATTCATATGAATTTGACTGCTGTTATATTCTAATTTCTGTGAGCTTTTTTAATTTGAGTGCTGTAAGTTATTTCATGAAACAGATGACAGTGATGTGAAACAAAGGTATAATTACTATCAAACATATTAGAGCAGTTTGTCCATGAGTATGCTAATTATTTATTGGTCTGAGAAAGATAGAAAAGGTGAAAATAGGAAACTTATTTGAAAGATGAAACCTTCTACATAAATTTCCAGTGTATAAACTCTGTGTTGCTGGGCCGGCAAGATAGCTCAGCAGTTTAAAGCGCCTGCTTAGGCAAGCTTAGGCAACTGCAGGGACTGCAGTTCGATCCCTGGCAGCACATGCTGTGCCAGCCCCACCCCCAGGGCGGGCTGAGCCGGCTATAACACGAATGAGTGAATGAATAAATAAATAAAAATAAAGTTAAAATGTTTTTTAAAAAAATTCTGTTGCATTTCTTCTATTCCTATAACTGTATTAAACATTCAATTAAAAAAAAAAAAGAAGTCTGGGGCTGGTGAGATGACTTAGCTGTCTAAAGCACGTGCATCGGGAAGTTTAGGCCACCGCACAGGGACCGCGGCTGGATCCCAGGCCCCACATGCTGCGCTGCCCCCCATCCCCCAGGGAAGGCTGAGCCGGCCATAACACAAACAAATATTTAATGTGGTTGAAGAAAATAAAATAAACTTAAAAAAAAAAAGAAGAAGAAGAAGAAAGAAGAAAGAAGAAAGAAGAAGAAGAAGTCTGAACCATTAGCGAAGCATGGAGGGGTGTGCCTCTGGTTCCCAGCTGCTTGGGAGGCTGAGGGAGGAGGGGCACAGGAGGCCAGAGGTGCGAGCAAGATCAGCCTGGGGAAGAAACACAGCGAGACCTCATCTGAAAATCCACCGCTATTGGAAAACCTGCAGCATATCATGAGTGATTGAAACAACTCTGAAAGTCAGAATTCTAGGCCCTTCAACAACAAACTGAAAGCAAGAAGGAAAATCAGAAGATACTTGTTCCTCCGTTCCCCGTTTCCTACCAGCTTACCTATAGCCAGCAGAGCATCTTCAAAGTTTCCAGACGTTTCAGATTTGATACTCTGTTCAATATCCTTCTTTGATAGCCTTTTGTATTCATCAAACACTGAAAACAATTAAAAAATGACATTATCAAGAATACAAAATAAAAGAACAGACAAAACTAAAATTTATGGACAAAGTGAGTACCATTTTACTGTTTTACACTTTTCTTTGGCATATTTCAAGAGTGCAGAAACTAGCAATGTGGCTGAGATATGGAAGAATATTATGGCCCAGGAGAATGGACAGGAGGCAAGGAGGAAAGGGAACTGTGATTCTCCAAAGACAGCAGGTAAGTCCCTTCCCGTCTCTGGTATGCTGCTTCCTCACAAATAAAATGGAGACATCCTCTGGTGATACTTGCTTTCTTTTCTCCTTGTTCCCTTAATAAGCACAATGTGTCTTTTTGCAGTTTTGGCCTCAGGTGTCACCCGTATGTTCAGTCCTTTTGGCTCATGAAAACTAAAGCAATTCATCCTATTCAAAACTGAGTCACATTTGATAATAGCTGCTTTGCATCTTTTAATAGACCTCAATGTAATTAAATTTCTGTTGTTTTTTTGCCAAGTATTTTTTTTTTTTTTGCGGGACTGAGGTTTGAACTCACGATCTTGCACTTGCCAGGCAGGCACTCGTGCCATGGGGCTTGCCAAGTATTTTTTAATGTGATGGAATATGTTCCTGTCTCTTGCTCTTGTCTTCTGGAGCATTCTTTTTTTTTTTTTTTTTAAATTTATTTATTTATTTATTTTTGTTTTGCTTGTTGTGTTTGTTTGTTTCTTTATTTTATTTATTTTGTGGCTGGCTCAGCCTGCCCTGGTGGTGGGGGCTGGCGCAGCATGTGGTGCCGGGGATCGAACCGCAGTCCCTGCAGTTGCCTGAGCTTTCCTAAGCAGGCGCTTTAGACCACTGAACCATCTCGCCGGCCCCTTCTTGGAGCATTCTTAGAGGAGATATCTGTTTTGTTTATCTCCTTATCACCTCTTCCTCTGACACGCTGTCTTGCCTCAATCAAGGTGATTCTCATGGGTGGTCCATGTAGGAACACCGGTATCCAACAACATACATCATGACCTTTGCCAAAACAAGTGAGCAGCTCCCTAGGTCAGGATTGCCTTCCTGAAAATTGTAAACTGAGCAGATAACCCATACCATGGCGTCAGTTCTATCTTCAAAGAACATAAAAATCACCTGGGAACCCAGGCATGACAGTGTACACCTGTAATCCCAGAACTCTGGAGGCTGAGGCAGGAGGATCATTATTTGTTTGAGACCAGCCTGAACTACATAGTGAGACCTCATCTCAAAAACAAACAAACAAAGAAACAAACATCAACTGGGAACCTATCAAGTTTCTGGGTGTCACTCCCAGAGATTCTTCTTTAGACAGCCTGAAGAAGGAGTACAAAATTCATTTTTGTGGCACAGACCTCACCCAGGACCTCACCTAGGTAGGCAAATGCTCTAACACCATGATACATACCTAGCCCCACAAGTCCACTTTTTTTTTTTTTTTTTTGTGGAACCCGGGTTCAAACTCACAATCTTGTACTTGCCAAGCAGGTACTTGTGCCACGGAGCTATCTCCCCAGCCCCAAGTCCACATTTTAAATGGACATCAGTCAGCAAAACCTGCCTTAGAAATAAAAGCCACAACTCCCTTCTAGGGAGCTGCTCCAACTGCCTTGGTTTCGATTCTTCTTGAAGTTACTCAATTTTCCCTTAAATTTTATTAGCCACTAGTGGTTTTTTTGTTTTGTTTTATTTTGTTTTGTTTTCATTTTCTTTCTTTCCCAATTTCATATTACTTCCTCTTTTCTTGAGTTGGAGTCAGTGTATATTGCTTAGAATCAAATCAACACATTCTCTAAGCCTGTTTTCTCCACTTCTGTGGGGATAAATAATTACTACTTCATTGGGTTATGGCAAGAAACAGTGTTTATGGTATGCTTAACACCACATCTAGAAGTTGGAAAACTATTAAAAAACAGTAATCAAGAATCTTCACTATTACTGTTGATTGTAGTAATCTTTTTCTTTCTTTTTTTTTTTTTTTGTGGTACCAGGGACTGAACTCAGGACCCTGAACTTGCCAGGCAAGTGCTTATTCTGCTGAGCTATCTCCCCCGACCCCTTCTTTTTTTTTTTTATTTTTTATTTTTTTTGTGGAACCAGGGATTGAACTCAGGCCTTTGTGTTTGCCAGGCAAGTGCTTATTCTACTGAGCTATCTCCCCAGCCCGATTGTAAGAATCTTATGAAGTTTTTCTTTCTTTCTTTTTTTTTTTTTAATCCAAGAGTGCTTAAAACATTTGCACTCAGTGGCTTACAGGCAGATATTTGAGCCTGAGAAGTGAGAATTCTTACAAATATACTGAATCAACTTCTGACACTTGAGTTCTGAGAATGCACCACTAGGGGGAGATTTGTGTCCTCTGGAATGAGCCCTGAGTTGCTGGGTGAAGGGGCAAGCAGCCTGTGATATTAACAGGAGTAACAGATTTCTTTTTTTCTTTTTTTGGTCCCTGTGGAATAGCTGAAATAATTACAACTTTAAAAAGAGTTGTATGTTTCTGTTACTCTGTTTTTAATCTGACTAACTCATTCTCAAATTTCCCATAAGTTTTGTAAATGCGTGTGTATAAGGATACGGTGGATTTGTGAAATTGTGACGTACGTAAAGACCTAAAGAGCTGTATAACAGTTGAAATATCCTATTAAATCTTTATTTCCTTGCACAAGAAGGCTATAAGCATGAAATAAATATTCTACAATCGAGCAGAGCATGGTGGCACATGCCTGTAATCCCAGCACTTGGGAGGCTGAGGCAGGAGGGTTGGTATAAATTCGACACCAGCCTGGGCTACAAAAATGAGCTCAAGGCCAGCCTGAACTGCATAGCAAGACCCTGTCTCAAAAAAACAAAAACAAAAACAAAAATCTACAATCATATTGTGTTTTTCCTCAAAGAAGTTAAAAGCACATTACAAAGCTTAGAATGATCAGAAGCAGACTAGAAAGACCACACACAGAAAACCTGAAATTATCCACTATTCATCTAATGCCACCTAACCCCTGAAGAAATCACTTCTATTGGCTTCACAGTTTGGATGTCAAACAGGAATAAATATTAACTAACATTTCTATTTGATTTCTTTCTTGATGTACTGAAGACTTCTTAAAAATTACGACTTAATGAAAGCAGAAGCATTAATATGGCTTTAGAAGAAGGACCAACTATGAGGGTAGGTTTTCTGTTAAACTTTGATGAATATGGCCGGGGAGATAGCTCTTGGCACAAGTGCCTGCCTGGCAAGTGCAAGGTCATGAGTTCAAACCCCGGTCCAGCCAAAATAAATAAATAAAACCAAGAGAAAATAAATTTCTATTAAAAAAAAAAAAAAAAAAAAAAAACTTTGATGAATACATGGCAGTTTTTTATAATTAAATTTTTCCTTATTCACAATATTAGACACATACATTTCAAGGCAAGAATCCAAGGCAGTTTAGTACAGTCAGTTTTCTGCACCAAGAAAAGAGGGAAATTAATTACGGGCAATATGATTTTCACTATCTTCAAAACAGTTTCTTCAGGAAGCAAGGTAAGGCCTACCATGCAACAGGTGATTTCGATTCCGGGAGCAGAGGATAGTTAGGAATTTCACTTCGTCTGTTCCCCACTTCTTCTCTCCAGCATTATACAGTTCCTGAAGCCAAGCAAAGTACAAGTTTAAAACATCAAAGAGAATGTGCCAGGACCTACACCAGTATTTCTAGAACTCCAGAGAGCTGATGGGCTTAGTTTTATTTTGTTGGCTGGAAAGGAAAACAGACAGACAGACAGACAGACAGACAGACAGACAGACACACACACACACACACACACGCATATGTAACAGAGGGCTTTGACTAATACTGGGTGGGTTGCCTTATGATCTTTCAGCTTTACAATAGTGACAACATGACACACAGCTAGCAGGAGCTATACTTAAAGTTCTGAATTTTGATCTTTTCCCAGGCTATCGACCTGCAGGATGATGCTTTATTACAATATGGGACGCTTTAGGAGCACACCACTTCTAGTCAGTCCCCCAATCACGAGGACAAAGACGCTTACCCACGACAGTGTGCTGTGTTGCTAACCAGGCTATTCAGGAGGTTGGGTGTAAAAATGAATTTTCAAGTTAGAAGATTTTCAACTTGCAAGTGAGTTATTGAGACATAATCTTACTGTAAATCAATAGGCATCAATCACCTATCAATCATCTGCCTATCACCTGTCCATCTGACTGGTCCTGTTTTCTGAAACTCCTAATACATTGCTTCAATTAATAAAGCATGGCTGGCAACAGTGGCACAACTCCTGGGAGGCTCGTCGGAGCCCACAAGTCTGAGATCATCCTGAAAACAAAGCTAAGATCTTGTTTTAGAAAAAAAAAGTACGCCAGAAGAGATCCTATGATTTCTGAGGACGGAGAACAAACCACCATACAGCTCCTACTGGTTTGATAAGAATTCGTGCTTCTGCAGTGCTTGTCTTAAAATCCTGATATTGGAAGCAACAGCTTACTTTTTGCATACAGTGGCCCATAAGCTACACAATCAGTGGAACCAGTCCCTCACCATGGTTATGTATTGGTTAAGAATGCAAGTGTAGGGCTGGGGAGATAGCTCAGTGATCTAAGCGCCTGCCTAGCAAGTGCAAAGTCCCAAGTTTAATCCCTGGTACTGCAGCTTGTGCCAGCCCTGGAACCCTGGGCACACTGTGCCAGTCCTGAAACTGGGCAAGGTGGTGCATGCCTGTAATCCCAGCACTGGGGATACTCAGACAGGAGGATCACTACGAGTCTGAACTGTATAGTGAGACTTTGTATTTAAAAAACGCAGAAATAAATCTTAGTTCTTTCATTTGCTGTCTGTCTAAACTTGACAGGGAACTTTTCTTGGAACCTCAATTTCCTTATTTGTAAAATTGGGATGGTAGTACTGAACTCAGGATTATTGCAAGAATTCAATGATGTACTGGATATAAAACCTTAGGGCAGTGTTTGGTGGCCACTTTTATGAGTGATTATATTATTATTATATTTCAGTCCTGGAGATTGAATCCGAGGGTGCCCTACCACTAAGAACTTTTTCTGTTTTATTTTGAGACAGTCTTGTCAAGTTGCGAGGCTGGTCTCAAACTGGGGATCTACCTGCTTCAGCGTTCCTAGTAGCTGGGATTACAGGCATGCACCAGCATGCATGGCTTTTGAGCTATTATTATTAATGTCATTTGGCTACTAGGATTGGTGCAAGAAAAATATCTGTGGGTGATTGCCAGGGAAGTGATCATCTCTTGGGATTTGGTAGGAATTTTACCCCTATGGGGTCTTACTGAATATGCTCTTTGGGTCACAAAAAATGCGAAGCAAACAGCAAAGGCAGCACCCTACTTCCGAAACTAATAATGTTTCCCTGAGCTCACCATATAATTATTCCAGTATCAAGAAGTTTGAGACCCACAATCTGGAATCTTCTCTTTATCGCCCTGGAGCCTGGCCAGTGGAGGTAGGAAAGGAAGGCAGCCCCCTAGCGGACGCTGCCGGCCTAGCACGGAGAAGAAGGTGGAAGGGGAGCGGCAGCTCTACCAACCTGGGCGTCCTGTTTCACGAGACTGTCGTCCAGGTAATTCCCTTGATCTCTGCCACCCTGAGGGCAAGAGAAACAAACCAAGAGCATAAAAGAGCATCCGTGAAGATTTGGGGGTACCATTAAGATGGAGGGCCTGGTCACTCAAGAATGACAATGAGACACAATGCCACAGGGTGCCACACTGGGCCTTACAGAAGCAGGACACTAGTCCTCCGGCCATGCTCACGTTCTCACCATGGCTCTGAGCTGCGCCTAGAGGAAACGGCAGCAGAGCGTGTGCCCACCGGTCCTTGGGCCAGTGCCTGTGCTGTCGGGAGGGGAGGCAGAGTCACCGCTCCTGCCCCCGCCCCGGACCCAATGCTGCGTCTTCCCAGCAGATTCACGCCCTCCAAACCCAGCAACCTACACTGATCAGCTTGAGCCAGAAAGGAGCCAGAGCCTGCGTGTGTCAAGAGAATCAGGGCCTCAGTATTGTGTGGTTCAGGCAGGGGAGGAAAGGCAAAATGGGAAGGAAATAAGAGAAACAGGCAAGCACTACATAAGTGAATGTCAGCGACTAGGGCAAGGTGAGAGTGGGAGGCGATGTCCAGATTCTGTTCTGTAGGTGGGCAGAACAGCAACAGTAATTACAGGCACACGGGGCAGAGGAAGAGCTGGCTTGGAGAGAAAAGGAGTTCAAGTTCAGTTCAGGAGCAATTTAGGTGATGGCAGGTTAGTCATAAAGAAACATCTAAAAAGCCCTGAGACACGCACCTCACGCCCAGGAGGGAGGTCAGGGTTAAAGCTCAGGTCACGTGGAATAGCTTGAACACTGCCTTCTACTTCTGGCTGTCTTCCTCCCACCCTCGCCCAGTCCTGCTTAAATTCTCCCCTGCAACCCTGAGGTAGCTTCCTGCCTGGTCTCCCAGGTCCCCAGTTCTAACCACTCCCTGTTCCAACTCGCATCGTCGCATCATCTTCACCTTCCTGATCTGCTGCTCCCAATATTTTGGTGGATCCCTATTGCTATCCAGTTAAAGCGTAACTGTGCAGCATAGAGTCCAGGTCCATGCTTGCAGCTTGCTTCAGAACTCCCACTCTGCCAAGGAGATAGCTCAGCAACACAAGCGACTGCCTGGCAAGCACACAGTTCTGTTTGATCCCTGGTACAGCAAGGAAAAGAAAACAAATTCCCATTCTGCCTGTTCAGCCAAGTGTTCCCTGAACACATCTCGCGTTTCCCACCTCCTCCCTTGTTCTCGCTGTCCTTCCTGCCTGGATTGTGCCTCCCACACCTGGCCTCCTTGGAATCCTACAGTTCTCCAAGTACTTGCCAAACTATCATCTCTGCCATGAAGCTTTCTCTTTGCTTCTGGAACCAAAGTTTCTCCTCAAATCTTCCTTTTGCTGTGTGTTTTTCTGGGCACTTAATCTTTTCAGGCTTCATAGCAACCTGTGTGTCTGATACGCTCCCTTAGGACAGTATCAACCCTCAAAGTACAGGAACCCTCATGGGTCATCTTCATAACTCCCAGTGCTCACTGGAATAGGGATCCTAGGCATATACTAGGGGAGTTGTATGAAGAAATGGACACATGTGACTTAGTCAGGGGCTCTGCAGAGGAAATAAAATAACAGAGAAGCCCAAGGTCAACACTTAGGTCCATGTTTGGGGGCTGAAGGGATGAGAGAGGCTGGTATAGGGGATGGACAGTGAGCATTTCAATAAGACCCCTCCCCCCTCAGAGGCAGGGACAAAGGCAGTGACTCACAGCTGACAGAGACACCAGGACTCTCTGGAACATGAAGGAAGTGTCAGAGCAAATGTCGTCTTCAAGGCTCCGTCCATATTCTAGCAAGAAAGTAAGTGAAATTGGTTACTTGGGAGTACAGAGTCCTGCCCACCTCTGCGTCACCCTCCAGTATGTTCTGTCCCTTCTCGACCCATGTGTTTGCTGTAGCTGGTCACCACGAGACTTTCTCCTGCACACAGTTTTCCCAAAACTGAACTTAGGAGAGTTTATCTTGTCAGGATAGTGGGCACAGGAGATGCCTGTTTCTGAAGATGTGAGCCTGAGAAGACAGGTCCTGGCCCCACTGGCTAAGTTCCGCTCTGAAGTGGCTGAACAGTGTCAGGGAAGGAGGCAGTGAGAGCCAGAGGTGTGGGAGGTCTCTGGAGGAGCTCCAGTCTCAAAGACCTCAGGGGAAACCTGCAAGGCCCAGGAGTAGGGGCAGGGTGCTAAATTCAAATGGCTAAGCACTAGAATCGCCATCTTGAACACTGACCAGTGTCTCAGACTGTATTGTATGAATATATGTTGACTGGAGAATAGCTAGGGGAAAATAAGGAAAATGAGAGGAGAAAACTTTGCCATGATCTAACCATTCAAAAATACCAACTACTTAAATAGCTGATAACATTTTGTGAATCTCTTTCATTTTTCTCTTATTTTTCTTTTTAAAAAAAGATCGTAGTCTATTTTTTTTAATTATTCTTTTTTACTTAGCTATATACCATACCATATAATAATAATTTTTGCAATATAAGTTTTATTGACTGCTAATTCATTAGCTAACTAATATCATTGGACATTTTAAGCCAATATAAATAATACCAATATACCACGAGACTTTCCCCTGTACACAGCTTTCCCAAAAACTGATGTTTTGGGAAATGATGTTTTAGATCCCAGCATGGATCTAAACATTTGACATTTTTTGTTCTATTCTTAGGGTAAAAAGGCAAGTACTTTTTTCAAAAAACTTCTTTATTCTTATCTTCCTCTGGAAATTTTTTTTTTTTTTTTTTGTATATTTTAGGGAAGGGTCTACAGGGTGTTCAGGGTCTCACTACTAGATCAGACTTGTAGTGATCCACCTGTTTACAGCCTCCCAAGAACTGGGATTATAGACACACACCACTGGGGCTGGCACGGCAGGCCTGGGATTGAACCCCAGGCCCCTGGGCCTGCTTGCAGGTGCTTTAATCCGCCAAGCTATTTGACCAGCCCTTTTCTGGAAACTTCTAAGAGGGGATTAAAAGCTATCATTTTGAGAAGGTTGGAGAACACACAGAAAAGTAGGTCAGAGACAGCCCCTTCAGGGTCTCCTTTGAAAAGTTAAGAACTAGTGCTTGGCACCAGCATGTTGGATAAGCACCTTTGGTTCTTTGCTTAGGTATAAGGAACAACTTTCCCACTTGAGGACTAATAAAACAGTGCACTGGGTGGCTTAAGCAGAGTGGTGTCTTGCCCCTAAAATGTTTACAGAAGCTGACAGACAGACATCTGCTGAGACAGGCACCTGCCTCAAGGACAGCCTGGGTGCTTACGGACTCCTCACAGTCAGTGTGCCTAGGAAGACAGTCTAATCCATAGATAACCATCACCACTGATCTTGTTGTCAAATCACACAGAACCTCAGCCAGGCCACTGCACACACTACGTACGATGCTGGTAGGTCTGCTTGATGTGGTGGAGCTCCTCGGGGGACCGAGAGGCCAGGATCTCGATCAAGCAGCCTTCATCCGTGCCAGCTCCCTGCATAGGAACCCAGAGGAGTGGGTGTGTGAATCAGCATACTGAGCTGGTATACATTTTTATGTACTTAGGTATCAATTAAAAAATTTTTTACAAGTCAGGTCCTAGATACAAACGGAATACAGCCACAAACCTGCAGAGAAGATAACCCACTGGGTCCTAGCAATAGGATTTGCTAATTTTTAAGCATCTTTTCCTGAATCCAATGTTTATATATTATTAGTTATAACAAACCCTTAGAGCCTGTTTCACCTGTGCTGGTTACAGTGCCAGCTTCAGCATAGTTTCTGTGCTTTGGAGGTTTAACCTTTCTGTAACCTAAACTGTTTTCTTCATTCAAAGGGCAGAACCTTTTGGCAAGAACCCTTTGGCTTTCTCAGAGCTTAGCCCAGAGCCTTTTTCAAGGCCAACTCATTATTACTATGGCAGAGGAGGAAACTGCATTTACATGTAATGCTAGAGTCACTGAAAATCAGGTGACCCCACTTAGGAAGCCAGAGGGTTGCTTGGGGACGCACAGGGGCATCACATGTAGGGAACTCTTTGTCCAGTTCAAAACTGACTGAGGATCTAGAAGCCCCATAGGCTCAGTCATAAAGTTCCATAGCTCAACAGGAACTACACAACAAGCAGGTTTCCAGAACCACCCCAAAAGCACAACTAGGATCACTCCTGCTGGGTGCAGCTCAGCAGTGGAGCCCCCACTCGTTGCATATGTGGGGCCCTGGTTGTGCACAAATGGACAGCCACAACTACTGCTTGCTGAGCCACAGGAAGAAGCAAATGATTCTCTAATTTGTTGGAGAATAATTTTTAAATTACAGGTCCTGGGAAGTCTCCAAGTTGTCATCATGCAATCATGAATATAATCCTGTATATTATGGGGAAAGCAATAATACATTACAAGCAATAACTTTGCTTTTCACCCTTGGAAGGGCTTCGAGGCAAAGCAAAGGCACACGCACCTTCATGGCCCTTCGCAGCTCTTGTACATCGTACAGCACAATGGGTGTCATCATCCCTATGATCACCTGCTCAAAGTTGCCACTCAGTTCGGACTTTAAGTCGTCTATCAAATCCTGCAGCAAAAGAAAGAAACCCTGCTTATGCATCTGCAATAACTCAAAGGAGCCGCTCTCCAACTACAGGCCAGGGATGTCCAGGGTCTCCAGGACCCTTCTAGGCCGTAGGTGAGGTCTGAATCTCTTCACTAAGACATTCATCCTCTCAAAAGCCCCATTACATCATACTTAAAGAGATTTACAAAATGTGAAACAAAGCTAGCCTTCTCATTAAATTAATTTTGGAATATGTTTCTAATATATTTACTTTTAAGAAGTTAATTACATACTTAAAAAACCTCACTTTTCTTTTCTAATATTGTAAATATCAAGAGATATAA
>PVKN010006960.1:0-27517 GCA_004027915.1 Capromys pilorides
CGTCTGCTTAGGCACAGCACAGTGGCTGGGGTTCAATCCCCGGTTTGCTGTGCCCGCCCCACCCCTGGGGCGCCCTGAGACCGTGATTGAGACTGGGCCTGGTGGTGCGCACCTATAATCCCAGCACTTGGGAGACTGAAAACAGGAGAATCAGTGTGAATCCGACCTATGTAGTAAGACCCTGTAGACTCTGTACTAAATACATTTAAGGGAGGGAGGGAGGGTGGGAGAGAGAGAGAGAGAGAGAGAGAGAGAGAGAGAGAGAGAGAGAGAGAGAGAGAGAGAGAGAGAGCGCACACAGGAGGAGAAAGTGAAGGAAGGAAGGGGAGAGAAAGTGATTTGGGCAAGAAAGAGAAGAGAAGTTGAGCAGACAAATGAGGCACAATCTCAGGCAGGACTGGTGGAAGCTTTCCAGAAGAAGGGGTGTGCTGGCTGTTGTTTGCTCATTTTTCCCAGCAGGAGCTGGGAATTTCTAGCAGACCCTGGTGTGGGACCTGTGACGGGTTATGAGGGGGGGCATGGCCCCATAGGGAGTGCTCCATGGGATACAAGGAGCCACTGTTGGCTACAAGCACAAACACAGCTTGGGGAGGTAGAGCTGAGCTTCTGGCCAAGGTCCCCTGGTTGGTAGATAGTAGAGGAGCAGCACCTGGTGCCTCATCTGCCCAACTCTGGCCAAGCTGTCCCCTTGCTCCCCTACCGTGGGATGATGCCTTCCCTAAGCCCAAGCATCCTGCTGCTCTCTAACGGTCCTCAGGTGAGCCACTTCCTTGTGCTCTGGGAGGAAGGGGAGTGAGCTTCTGGCCCTTCCATCAAGAGAAGTGACAGTGCCATTTCCTTTCAGCCCACTCTCTTGGCCAGTACCTGCTCCAGGGTTTAGAAACTACAAGGCCAGGCTGTTAGCCCAGTGGAGGTCTATCAGGGATTGTAGGTGTCTTAAGTGGCAGCTGCAGTAGGCCATTACTCTGCAACTTGCCAGGGAATGCATGCATTCTAATAAAGCCCCGCTGTGTGAATTCCATGCCTGGCACATCATCTGCTGCTCTAAACTCTTCCTTGGACCCCCAGGACCCTCAGAAGTCAGTGCAGCCTCTTGCTCAGTGCAGCTTCTGTGCGCTGGGCCCTGCACATCCTACCCTTCTGCTTTCTGGCCAGGCAGGTCTCCGTCACTGGCACAGCTCTGTGTCTCCAGCTCACCCTCAGGCTCAGCCAAGCTGTGCACTCTGACTCATCCCTGGTGCAGCGCAGCTGGGAATTGGGCATCTCTACCTCTAGGAAATCCCCAGCCCCGCCTGTGCTCTCATCCCAGCCCCGGTGCAGTGTCTCCTGCTACCTGCTGGCTTGCCAGGAGGGCTTCCAGGCAGGCTTCAGATATAGGGGGCTCTTCCTGTTCCCTAGGGCCAGGCCCACTGATAGGCACTGGCTGCAGAAACACTTCAAAAGCAGATGGAGACAGCAGCCAGCCCCCACCCCCACCCCAGTGCACCCACTCTCTCCTGGTTCTCCCAGAGCCACTTAAGCTGAGCATGTGGGGTCCAGGGCTTTCACAGACCCAGCGAAACCCCACAGCTTGTTTCTGAGAGACTCCTTTTTTGTGACATGCAGCTTCTCACTGCCTCCACTCATTGCCTCCTCTCAAGCCTGCTTCGCCCTCCAGACCTCGGCCCCAGCCCGGTGGTTTTCTAGTCTGGCCCTCCTATCCTGGAACCCATGAGAGCTCCTTGTGGCTTTTTTTCATACTTCTGTGCTGTGTCAGGAGAAACTTGTCGCACTCTGCTCACAGACACCAGAACTGTGGCACCCTAGCTGTCTTAGAGCCCAGAGTGGGTTGACTCTTACCTTAGGGTGCCCAGTCCTGTGTCACATTGTCACATCTGCCTGTGCCATTTCTCCCACTCTGCTCTGGCCCTTGATGGAAACCTTGCCTGGCTTCAGTTTTCCATCTGTAAAAGGAGAACCCAGCTGTCCCAGAAGTGGCTGATGTGTTGAGAGAACATGACTACAGGCAGGGGCCAGACCCTCCCTCAGCCTCCCTGTCCCCTAACAAGGTGGGCGGTAGTGACTCCTCTGAGGAAGTTGAGACTTGAAGGCGGATCTGGGCCATGGGCCTCAAGAAGGCAGATTTTTCTTGCTGTGTCCTGCAGGCAGGAGCAGTCTCCTTACTGTTCTGAGTTTAGGAGGTCCTGGACCTAACGATGGCCACAGCGAGATTTCTCCCCCATCACTCATGAAATCAGATTAGATTTGTTATTTCTGTGTTATTTTCTCTGTATTCATTAATGAACAAGATTTTATTTATTTTCATTTTATGTATTGGTACAGGGTCTCACTATACAGCTCAGATGCGTAGTGATCCTCCAGTTTTCAGCCTTCCCAGCGCTGGGAGTTCTGATGCGGGCCACCACATCCCTCTAGACTCTGTTGCTGGCTCAGTGCGCCTGTAAGTGGGGCTGGTGTGACATTTGGGACTGGAGATTGAACCCTGGTCCCTGCTTGACAAAGCAAACACTTAGTCTGCCGAGCTATCTTGCTGGCCCAAACAGGACTTTAATGGGAAAAAAAAATAACCAGAATGAACTTTAAAAGAATATAACCCTGCCACTTTACCTAAACCCCCCAACTTTACATAAAATCCTAACTTAAGATTTGATTTTTCCTGTATATTGTTTCTGTCTTACACATGTGGTTCATTTTCCCTGTTGTGATTCCACTAGCAAATATTCCATCTTGTTCTCTTTTCAGTTATTTTGTGGGCGTAACCATTTCTGTGTTTCCTGAAGTTTCATGACACTGACCTTAAGTCACTGCAGTCCTGTCCCATTTCGTTGCTGTGACATCAGAAGGGTCAAGATGGTCTCGGCTGTGGCTGGGGTGTTGAGAGTGTGGTTAGCCCTAAAGTGAGCATCTTTCTTGTTCCTCCTGCTTGGTGACCGCGTCAGCCAGACAGCCCAAGGCCTGAGTAGATGCATGGCAGGTGGCAGCTTTAGCAGTCATCAGAGTTCAAGCTGAGCTCTCTGGCATGTCTTGGGACAGCACAGTCACTGACCAGGTCTGTTGTGGCTTACGTTCCTTTTGTATGTAAGGCGTCACACTAGATGTTTAGTGGCTGTGACCTGATTGGTGGCAATCCTAGACTGTCGAGTCAGCTTCATTTTCCATGGGAAGATACAGAAGTAAGGAGAAGCTGAGCCACTTGCTAACAGTTTGTAGCAAGAAGCTGAAGTAGGCTTTATTTTATTTTTAATGTATTTAGTACAGGGTCTACTGGGTTTCACTCCATGGATCTGACTCTTAGCGATTGTCCTGTTTTCAGCCTCCCAAGTGCTGGGATTACAAGTGCGCGTCATCATGCCCCATGTCAATTGCCATCTCAGTGCGTCCTGTAGGCAAGACTGGCATGGCATGCCAGGGATCAAACCCTGGATGCTGCACTCTGCCTAAGTAGGTGCTTTAATCTGCTGAGCTATCTGGTTGGCCCTTTGAAGTGGGCTTTAGATGCAGGACTCATGGTCCTGCTCCTTTGTAGCATGAAGTGCTAAGGTCCCCATTCCTGGAGGTCCGTGAGCAGAGCCTGGGTGATGAATCAGGGTTCGGATCATGGTTTTTCAACCTTGGTACAATAGATGTTTGGTTGGATAATTCTCCCTTCTGAGGGGCTATGCTGGCTATCGTGGGATGTTTAATAGCATCTATGGCCTTCTTCTACTGGCTGCTAGTAGCATACATTAGAAAGTAGAAAAAAAAAATGTTTCCAGAGATTGCCAAATATCCCTTGGGGAGCAGTTTGCCCTTAATTGTGGACTGCTGTTATAGGAGATTCCTGAGTAGGATCAGTCGTTGACTGCTGGCTCTTTCATGATTTCCAAGACTTTTAGGGGGGCTTCTATGCCCAGCAGTCTCTCTCAGCAGGCTGTGTTCTTACCGGTGGGTGGTGGCCACAATACCTGGCATAGTCATCATGCACACAGTCATGGATGGGCATGGGGTAGGCCTGCAACACCTCTGCCAGGTGTAGACCTCGAGCCAGGGGGCACAGCCTTGAAATCATGAGCCGTGTCTTTCTAGCGATGACAGTCCTGTGACAAAGGGGTTCTGGGCCTGTTGTCTCTTCTTGGCTTCTTGCCAGTCAGGAGACCTCTTCTGTTAGGAGGACGCCACACATGGTGGCATGGCTTCTCACAGGCTGACAACACACTTACCCATCTTTCTAGGGCAGCCTGGTTGGGAGAGCAATTTGGAGCCAGGCACTGATTCAGCACCCAGGACTCAGGGCACGGGGCAGATCTGCAGGGCTCTGGGTGGGTGAGGCTTTAGAGAGGGTTCTCATTTCCTGTCCGGAAGCCCTCAAAAAGCCCAGCCAACAAAAGAGGCTTGATTGTGCTTGGAGAGTCTCCTCCAAAGGGGAGAAGAAAGAACATGCAGCCACTACAAAGCCACTTAACTTTGCATATGGTGTCATGCCAAGAAACGCTTAGGCACAGGAATAGACACAGAGACCTGCTCTTTTATCAGGAGGGTGTGGGCCACAGGGAGAGCCAGGGACAGGCATCAGCAAAACAGTGCGGCGCTTTTGGCACCTGGCTCTCTCCCTCCTCCTCTTCCCAGCCCTCTCTGTACTGTACCCCCCTCTGCTTAGAACTGAAGCTTTGGTATGTGAACCACTTAAAGTCTGACTTTATTCCAGCCCATCTATCACTGCATTCTGCTGGACTATTCTTGAAAACTAATAAGCTTCAGAAAAACAACTCACTCTTGGTAGAATTCAGGTAGGGACCTAGTGATTTTGTTGTATCCAGTAAAGTCTGTCTGGCACTTCTAAGTGAGATAGGACCAGAAAGCAGGCTACAACTTTCTGTTGGCCTCTGATAGCTGCTTGTTGTGTATGAGTAGATGTGGTGTAGAGGTCATATTGATGGTGTTCACTCACTGTCCATGTATTGACTGCCAACTGTGTGCCAGGGAATGTGTCAGAGTTACAGTCAAGAGCTGATCGCCCAGCGCCACAGATAATGAAGAGACTTGGAAGGATTGTGGATGGCAATGCGTTATTTCCTTAAATTCTAAGCTCCTTGGCCGAGGGCCCGCACACCTAGCTCAGGCTTCAATACGTGGCAGGCTGGAAATGGGGTGTAGGTGCGACCTGTAGGTACCTGGGTGTGCAAGGGGAAGACCTGGGCTTGGGAAGGCTCAGAGTAGCAGGATGAAGCCTTCTCCAGTGATAGCTTAACAGACTGGCCTGGGCTTCCCTCCTCCTGCTTCCTACCTGCAGATCCCAGCCACTTCCATGTGGTCAACTTCATTGCAAGACAAAGGTGGCATTCCACTTGCCAGGATGGAGCTGGCTGGTGGTTGCTGGCAGAACCCAAGGAAACCTGGGGATGAACCTGGCCTGGGTGGTGCCCTCTGCAGAGACACACAGAGAAGAGCTAGGTGCAAGCATTGGGGAGGGTCAAGGCTCAGCGCATCAGAGCAGGAGGCAGATCTGGAGGTGCCAGGGCCGCACCCTGGCCTGGTGTCCCAGAATGCCGAGCACACAGTGACTGCCCTGCTTCTTCAGTAAGCCTCCCACCTTTGTTCTACTCCGGCCCCAAGCCTTGCATCCTGATGCCAGAGGCAAAGGTGACCTCAGGCCTTGTTTCTGGTGCCTGGCACACAGTTGCTGGTTTCTAAATGCAGGTGGCTTGGATCCCATTTGCACTGTGCCACAGGCTGCGGTCTTGTTTTCACCCTATTGTGGATGACATCTACTTCCTGGGCATCTGACCTGCTTATCTACAGGTGGGGCGCTGAGCCCAGAATTGGGGTACACCTATCTGGAGTTGCACAGCTAGTCTGGAGAGAGGATGATGTGGTTAACAGCTGTCTGTGTGTAAACTAGCTTAGGGCTTTGTGACAGCCCTTTAGCAGCACTGAGCTGCCTGGGAGCAGGCTGAGTGGGTTGACCTCTGGATACCTTTGAGGTTAAAGCTTGGCAGTCCTGCCCTGGCTCTACTGGGGTCCTGCATAGACTCAGTAAATCCCAGAGCCCATCCCCAGGCCTGCCTGTTGGTTGGTGGGCGTGGAGGGAAGGGCCTTCCTCCATGCCCCTCCCATTCCCCTTGCTCCTCAACAGTCCCCTGTCTGCAATCCATCAGGAGAATATGCAATTTTGAGCTTGCAATGGGTCACAGAGCCCCTTGCCTTTTAAGAGAGAAGCATTCATTTGTTCATCTTGAGAAACAAGTGTGTTCCTTATAGCACAGTAGGCACTCTGGGAACAGATAGAGTCTGTGCTGAGCATTGTGCCTAGCAAAGCTTTGCTCTCAAGGAGCTTAGACTTTAAGGAGAGAACACATTCTCCTCCCAAGTCCTCCTTAGTATGCTGCCATGGCAACACTGCCCACAGCAGACATTATGAGTTGATTATTGCATCTCCTGTGGAAGACATTATAGGTTGATTATTACACCCCTCTTCAACCCAGCCCTTCCCAAAGAGTGCTCACAGGTCATAGAAGCTGAAAGTTGTCTGCCCCCCTCACCTTGTGGGAATTGAGGCCTGAGGAGAGGTTAGGAGGAAAAGAGGATCCTGGCTGGTGTAAGTGCCTTCAGAATATTTGTGGGCTCTGGTAGTCTGTGAGTCAATCATCAGACGTTGACTTGACTCCGTGCCTGGGCGTGCATAAGAAGGGACAGATATACATAAACGGCTGAGCTCTAAGAACTCTGATTTCATGGTTTGTGGAGATGGACCCTAGGGCTGGCCTGCTGGGGGTCAGCAGGGAGTTTCTGTCTCTCCGTGGAGTTGGCACCGGTGGGTGCCTAGAGTATAGCATTCCAGGCAGAGTGAGCCCTGTGACCATGCTGGTTTAGAGGGTGAGCGTCTGGGGACAAGGGTCAGCTTAGGCTAGGTGGGCCAGCCAACCTGGGAGGATGAGGCCTTGGGGCTGAGGCAAGAGGACCTTCAGCTTGGGCCCCCCTTGCTACTGGTTTTCCCTTTTCTCAGCCTACTGTGGGGCTTTTCTCCATTGCCAGCCCTGGGGTCCTGCCCCTGTGCCTACCCCTGGCCTCGGTCGGGGGCTGGGTGCCCGGCTCCTTGTGCTGGCCTGTTCTGGGAGTGCTAGCACCCTCTCAGTTGGGCAGCCCTGCAGGGGTCTTTCTCCCTGCCTGCGGCCTGCCCTGGGCTCTGTTTTTCCTCTTCGGGCCAGAGGCCGTGCTTGTTTTTCCTCTGGGCTCAGGAATCGTGCCTCAGAAACACACAGTACAGCTGTTAAAATATCTGGGTCTGGCGGGTGGGTCACACAGTGGGTCCCTTGTTTGCCTGCAGACATGGCTTCAGCACATGTCCCGGGCCTTTGCAGATGGGGGTGCCACGGAGAGACCCCAGCCCCCTGGGCTTCTGGGCTCTCTAAGGAGGAAGGGGACAGATGGCAGCAGTTTGGGATCCAGCACACTGGACACATCAAGGAAAGCTGCCACCCTAGCCCTCAGGGTGGGAAGAGAGGAAGTGGGGGCATCCAGGCTTCAGCAGAGCCTGCTGCCAGGGGCACTGTGCCCAGAAGAAGCCTCACTGCCCCTCGGGCTGGTGGCTGTGCTCAGGCTGCAGGGCTGATGCCTGTGTGTGCCAGGCACAGCTGTTGGTATCCATTTTACAAATGAGGAAACCCAGGTCTGGGAGAAGTGGGTTCTTGTCCGCATGAATGTCCTTTGCCTGGCGCTGCGCGCCGTCTTCCCTGTGAAGGTGCCATGGTGTAAAAGTCTCCACTGAAGAACCAGGAGGTTAATTGCTATCGCTGGGACCTGGGTGGAAAGGACTTGGGTTCGTGGCATTGTCAGTGTGGTGGCATCCTTGGTAGAGTAAAGAGGGTGATGTGCTTGGCAGAGAATCATGGGGTGGCAGAGCCAGCCTGGTGCTTCCTGGGAGTCAACCCAAGTAATAAACAATCGCTCCAGGTTGGGTTATCTGCCTAAGCGTCTGCCTCAGAGCAGGTCTTGTTGGTAGCTCCTGTAAGAGGAAAGTCTTCCTGATACCACTGCTCGGATCTGTGCCTGGCTGTGCATAGGAGCCTGTCCTGCCCGTTGGTCCTCACGAGGCTGGTCCCCCCAGCAAGTCCATGAATTAGGGTTAATTACCTGTTTTACAGAGCTCCAGTAAACCCAGGGGTTGGGAAAATTAGGCAGCTTTTGTACTTGAAAAAATAAATTTAAGCAGCGATAAAGAAGCAGTGGCACCTGCTGGAGTGTGAGTTTTGCATGACGCCTGCTCCTGGTCATGCTGGGAGCTGAGGCATTGCAGGGCCCTGCAGGCCTTGGGCTCGGGCGGTTAGTAAGGATGGAGGCTGGCCAAGATGCAGGAGGTGTATCCGTGTGCCTGAGCAACACACTTCTTTCTTTTGTGAGCAGAATATATTTACTGGGAGAAAGAAAACTCCTGTCCGAAAGAGGAACAGGAAGGGGGGCCTGAGCGGGTCCCCCCCCCCCCCCCGCCCCCCCAAGCAGTAGACTTCTCCCAGCCTGTCCTGCCCAGAGGCCCTGACAGCCCTGCAGCCCTCTTCCTCCTGGTTAATCTGATGCCTGTGTTCCTTTGGGAATGCTTTCCTAACTTTTTCTCTTATCTCAGAATGTGCTGTGGGTATCTCATTGCCTTCATTCATACCATCCCACAGGGGATCCAACTCTGGACCTTGTAACGTGTCAGGCAGGCGCTTATGCCGGTGAGCTATTTCCCTGGCCCCTCAAGGCCTTTTCATGTCTACCTTGCAACCAGGGAACAAAGCCAAGGGCACCAAAAAGCCCCTCTGATGTCCTCGACACCCCCAGTCCATAGTGCTTCCTTATTGAGCCCCCATGAGCAAGTCTCTCTGCTACTTTCAGCATGGATTGCCTTAGACTTCCATAAACTCTGCAAAGTGTCTGCACAGACAGCAGCAGCTGTGCTCCACTCTTTCTGACGCTGCTAAATGCTTCCACATGGCAGGCATCTTTGTATATAAACAATTCAGCCGTGATGGGAAAAGTAGAAAAGTAGAATTTAAGAAACCTGTGAGGGTCTGGCAGCACCACCATGTCTTGCCATGTGCCCTGGGGAGGTTACTTAGCCTCTGAGCCTATTTGATTGAAGTTGCTGATACTGGCCTGGTGTGGGTGGGAGGGTGAGTGGTGAGGTCACAAGATGACAGGACTGCTCCTGGCCAGGGCCCCTGTGCACCACCGAAGGCTTTGTTTGTCCTGGTCTGATCATGACGCTCTTTCCGACCAAAGAAGGGTGATCCAGGCCAAGGGAACCCTTCTTCCTCCTAGTCACCCAGGAATAAGGTCCCTGCTTGGTGGACCACAAGAGTTTCTAAAAAGTGCTTTCTCTGTTGTCTTCCTGCCCCAGTGGGCACCAGGCTGGGGAGCAGTCCATGCACCAAGACCTAAGAGACAGGATCTGTGTTGACTCCTAAGGACAGCTCCATGCTCTGGCACCTCATGTGCACAGCCAAGGTTGTGTTTCCCTGTGACCTTGCTGGGGTGGGCATCCCCTCACCGTCTCTGGGGGGTTCAGGTGAAGGAAGCAGAATGTGGGACAGGAAGCTGGCCTTCACCCTACATCCAGCACTCCAGGTATCTTTCATATGGCCTGGTTTCTCTCACATTTGCTTCCTTACCCAAGGATGGATGTGGGGTCTGACGGAACCTCACAGGGAGGATGGAAGAGCTATTGTTCATGTGGGGACTATGGCCAAAAGAGGGAGAAGCTAGGCTAAGGAGAGACAGCTGTGGGTAGACATCAGTTCTCTTCCGGAGCTCTTCGTTGGGGCTGCCCTTGGGCTACTACTGGGACTGCGGCCCTGTAGCTCTGTAGCCGTGCAGGCTGTGTTCTCAGTAGGTACAGATAGGTGGGCAGGAACAGGCACAGCCATCGCTGGAGCTCCATGGCTGGAGCACAGCCTGCAGACGCCTCAGCCTGAGGAGGCTTGGGCTGTCCTCGGTTCCTTGTGACAGGGCTGTCTTGGTTTGGAGAAGGTCACCCACCTGCAAGGTCTCACCAGCTCCAGTCTAGACCCCAGGTGGGGCAGCTTCTGTGGGCCACAGGCACCCAGCGGATGTGGACTGCCCTGGCTCAAGGGCACACATGCCTCTGGCTGGGAGAACTGAACGCATCCTAATTAAAAACGGGATCTTTTTGCTGCGAGGTATGCAGCAAGTGTCCTGAGCTTGGTGAAGTCCTGCAGAACCCTCGCTCTCCTCATTTCTTCTGCCTTCAGAGTGGCATGGGGTAGTAGGATCGAAGCCGCTGCCGGCTTCCCAGTGCTGCCAGCATGGGGCGTCAGAGCTGACTTGGCACTTGTGTTGCCAGCCTTTGTGATGCGGCACCTGACTCACGTTCCTTCTACCCTTAAGAACGCCCTTGCTCCTCATGAGGGACCTGGTTGTGTTGGGAGATAAAACAGCTGGTGCTCGGGGGCTCCCCTGCTTGGGGCGGGTACAGGTTGGCCCAGTGCAGGACAAGTCCTCGGGCCCCAAGAGTGCGCCTGAGCAGCATCCCTGCCCTCGTTGTGGTGATAATGAGGGGATGGTTATTCTGAGCTTGTGTTGCTACCTATTCTCTGCTCTAGGGCCTTTCACGTATTTTTGTCTTATTTGATCTTAAAAATAAGTCTGCGATCAAAGTGGAGGGGATGTTTATTAGCTATAGTGTGGGTGTGTTTGGATTTGCGTGTGTACCTGTAGTATGCAGGTACGTCTGTGTTTGACTATATGTAGGCTATGCGCACACATCTGTGTGGCTGAGTATATGTATGTGTGGTTCATGTGACCACATTTGCATGTATGAACTTATTTATACATGGGGCTGTGTGATGTAGTGTAGACATGTGTGTTGGCTGGGTGCATGCATGCTTGTGTGTGGGCATGTGTATGTGCATACATGGGACTGTGTATGGTGTACACATGGCACACACTAAGAGTGTGTGCTGTGTGGGTGCAAGCCTGTGTGTGTGTGTGTGTGTGTGTGCATGCACACCCCTGCCTGTGGGTCGGGCACGCCTGCTGCCTGGCTGAGATCAGACAGAGGCTCCATGGCTTCGGTAACTGTGATCCCCGGGAGGAGAGGGCTCATCTCCCTCCTGGAGATTGATTTCGCCCGGGGAAGAGTACTTTAATTCCTGTGACTCACTTGCCTGGGGAGTTCAAAGCATCCAGGTGGTGGGAGGTATCTGGGCTTTCAGGTTTCAGGGCAACTCACTCACTCTACTCTGATTATTAATTTATTCTTCAAGCCTGTCCTGTAACTGAGTTCTTAACCTGTTCTGTGCCATGGGCCTGGAGTAATTACTCTAGATTAATGCTGTAGATGTATAGAATAAATAAATGTGGTTATGTGCTTTCCTCCTGACACAGTGACACTGCAGATGGGCAGCCAAGGCAAGCACCTGTGATACTCCATGTTGTGGGCATGGCAGGTTCACAGGCCCTGGGATTTGTTGCCCAATTTCATGTCCAAAGGAGACACTAGTTAGTGAAGGTAAAAACGTCTCTCTCACTTAGGCTGTGCAGTCTTAAGGGGAACTTACACATTATTTGGAAATGGCAGGGCCCTCAGGAGCATTCTGTTCATCTCTTGTGCATTGGCAGCACCTGCAGAACTTTTGTTAACCTTCCATCCAGGCCTGTGGACATCTCTAGGGAGGTCCCAGGAATGCACCTAGTGCTGCTTGGTGCTGCTGCTGCCCCTGCTGAGGCCCTCAAGTGCAGGCCACCTGGGTGCATTGCCTCGCTGGAAAGTTCAGCTCTGTGGCTCAGCAGGATCCTGTGGAGTGTGGCTGCAGTTGCTTTTGCGTGTCGTCTGGCTGGTCCAGGTGTCAGGGCTGTGTGAGCGCTGCTAGTAGCGTGAGGCTGTTGACCCTCCTCCTGGGAAGCCTGTGGCTCGCAGGTCCTCTTGGTGGAGCTTCCCTGGAACCCTGGGAAGTGTTCTGGGAAGGACCACCAGGCCCCCAGCTGAGGTCTGGGAACTGGAGCCAGCCCCTCCTCATTGTCCCCAGGTGGCCTCAGGAGACCAGGTGGGGCAGGGCTGCCTGGGTGAAAATGGCCGCCTGGGACCCTGGACGCCTGGTGTTTACCCCGAAATTGTGCTAATCCCTTTAATTCCTGTGATTTACACAGACTCTTGGCTTGTTCTCCTGCCTTCCTCTCTTGGGAGAGGTGGCTGGGGGAGGGCAGTAGCCACTCTGGAAGGTGAGGCCAGGGGCATGGTGGGCCCCGTAGACTCCTGAGCCCCCAGGGGTCTAGAGCCTAGACACGTCTGTGTGCACAGCTGCCTTCCCTGGCTGAGTCACGCTGCCACAGTCTGGGTCCTGGGAACCAAAGTGAATTCCTGAGCGCACTCCTAGCCCTGTTCTTGAAGTGACCATGCCCTCAGGCCTCAGATGGCATTTCAGCAGAGGACTGGGGTGCAGATCTGTCCCTTTCACTCCCTGGGAAGGGGCTTTGAACAGTGCACATCCCCCAGGGAGCCTCAGCTCCTTCCTGGGACAGCATCCACTTAGCAGGTGGGTGGCTGGCACAGGGGCTGATGCTGCAGAGCCTTCATAAGGGTGGGCTGCGAGAACACAGCACAGGAGGCTGGGCCGTGCAGGAGGGGAGCGGGGTTATGGCTCGCAGTTTTATAGATCGGGAAGCCCGAGATCGAGGCTTCTGCACATTCGGCGCCCTTTCCTCACTGGAGAAGCCTGTGGCTCATCCGCACACGGTGCAAGGGCTGAAAGGTCACCACTGAACCTCTGCTAAAGGGTGCCGAGCCCGTCACGAGGGCACATCCTTACGACCTCACCACTTGCCGAAGGTCCCAGCGCCTGCCATTGTCACTTCCCTTGCTTCTTTCTGGTCTTCTAGTTTCTCTTTTCTATGTCCCAGTGCTGCAGCCTGTGGCTTCTGAGTTGTTCCACCTGATCTTCAGTCCCCATCTGCATTTACAGAGGGCCAGGTCAGTGCCTTCTTTCCCTGGGACTGTACTGGGTATTGGTCACACGGCTCCTCAGGCTCTGTCTCCTTCCTCGCTGGTGTGGCTGATGCCTCCTGCTGGTGTTGGGTTGGTTCAGAGAGACCCAAGCTCCCAGGCAGAGACTTGGCTTCCTGACTCTAATTTATCCCGTTGGCAAGTGAGTGGGGTCCTGCTTAGGTGGGCCTGGGCACCCAGGGGTACAAGGTCCAGCCTGGACTTGAAGGAGGAACGTAGTGACCCAGGTGAATGCAGAACAGCTGGGAGCAGGCCACACGAGAAGCTCAGTGTTAGAGCACTCCCCTAATAGTGCAAAGCCCTGGATTTGGTCCTCAGCACTGCTGAAAAGAAGTTGAGTGAACCAGCGTGCATCCATCCAGCAGCTCCTCTGCCCTGCACAGCCTCAGCCAATGGGGACGCTGGCATGGCCACCATATTTGTGAAGCACACTGTCCAGCCTTTGGTAGAGGCTCCCATCCACAGATCTTGCCACTGTGGGATGACTCCTACCTTGGTTCTGGTTGCTACTGGGCAGTCAAGACAGCTCCAGCTCCAGCCCTTCTCTTTAGTCTCTCTGGGGCGATAGAGATTGCTCCTCTTCAGGGTGAGTCATTCCTGTGCTGGCTTCCGGCACCCCGTCTCCTGCTCTGTGATTTTCCCCACTTCCTTCATTCCCCATCTGCAGCCATCCTGCTCTCTTCTTGGCTGGCAGTTGCTCTTTGTCTTGAGTCTCTGTCCCAGACACGTCTCTTCTTTTCCGCTGTCCTGGCCATCTTGGCCAGGGTCAGCCTTATTCCTTCAGCCAGTGATTCCCCCTCGGCTCCAGATTTGTGTTCCCAGCAGTCTGTGCCGCAGGTCTTGGGAGAAACTTTGAATCTCATGTAACCCAACAGAGCTTCTGATTTCTGCTCTCAAAACTCCTCCTCTGCTCTGTTTCTTATTTTCCCTGAACCCAGGCTTCACACATACCAGACAAGTGCTGTCACAATGAACAACATCCCCAACTCTCTCTTCATCTTTGTAAACGGTGCCACCTTTCATCCATCCTGGTGCTCACCAAAAATAGAGCTGTTAAGGACACACCCTCCTTTCAAAGCTTTTGACTTTCTTGTATTCTGCAAGATTGGGTACAGACAGCAACATGAGAAAGTGACGAGCCACCCTACAGAAATGCATCAGATGCCACCCACTGGGGCTGGTGCCCTGCAGCCCTCGGGGCGCTCTTGCCTTAACCACTAAGTCATGCTTCCTCCACCCCATTCTGTCCACGGCAAGCCCTGTCTGCTCTGCCAGGTGGGGCGGTGTTCCACCACCTCCACTCTCACCTGGACCCGTAGGCTGTGGCTCTGTGGGTTGGTGTGGGAGCCTCGCTTGCTCCCAGTGTCTGTTTTTCATGCACTGGTAAAGAGCGATCGTTTTTTACAGTCGTGGGTTGCACCTTGGGTCTCCCTGTGTGTTCTGCCCCTAGGTCAGTGCTGTCCTTGTGCACCACCTACTCCCTCCATCTAACTACCTTGCCACTCTGAGTTTATGCTGCCTCGCACTAACTGAGGTCAGCTACACATAGATTTTCCCTTTCTCTCAAGTAGACGCTGTGTATCCATGCTAGGTGTGATAAAAAGTGCTTTAAGGGGACTAAAACACATTGGCTGAGTGCACACCAATTGATGAACAGTGTAAGCGTGTGGGATGAGTGGGTGACATGTGAATGAACAAGCCTCTCACTGATGAAATGAAGGGTGGATTTTGGTGGGCAAGGTGGCGCGGGAAGGCTATCACCTTTCTCTGAGGTCTTCTAGGTGGTTGTAATTATATTTACTTTTATTTCCCCTGTGATTCTAAGTTGGAAGTTGTTCTTTCCTGTATTATATCTCATGTAGTTCTGATCACTTGCATCCATCGGAACTTGTTGCTTAGAGTTTTCAAAATCCTGGTAAAAGATAACGAAAAATGTTCTGCCGTTGTCCGTGTTGTTCAGCAGACCAGACGACTCTCAGGATGAATAATTTTCAAAAGTAATTAAGCACTCAGTCCCAATGACAAGCAAGAAGGAAGTTGGTGGCTGGAGAAGCCAGGGGCAGCAGGAATCTGGGTCAGGGCTTGCCTGCTCGTTGGGTGCAGTGTTGGTGAGCGTCTTTGTCATCTCCTTCAGGGTCGCCAGCCAGGACTATGAGCGGCTGAGATGGAGACCACTGCCCCCGCCACTGCCTCGGAGAAGAAAGAAGCCAAAAGCGGGATCCTGGAGGGCAGTGCTTTCCCTGACCCTGGTAAAAAGGCCTGTCCCCTCGCCGTGGCTGCTGCGGCGGCTGTGGCTGCCCAAGGAGGTACTTTCCCTTTTGCACGATCTGTGAGCAGCGGGGGTGTTTTTCATTAGCCCATTAGGATTTAATGAGAGTGGTAGCCCTGTCATCAGGGACACACGCTGGGTTTACGGAGGGCATCGAGCAGGGCGCCCCTGCTCCCGGGAATCCCTGGCCAGTGACAGTCGCCTGCAAGTTTCCTTGGACTTCTGCCTACCCAAAAGCCTGAAGACTGAAGCGTCTCAGATTCTAGAGGGCGGGGTCTGAGCACAGGGAGGGAGGGGGAGGGGAAAAGCTGCCGGGTCATCCCGGGAGCATTCAGCAGGGGCACTTGCGATGTGTCCGGAGAGCTTCTTGCCTCTTGCCGGTGAAGGACTATTTTGGAAAGTAATTGTCTCCTGTTGCCTTCTAGCTGTAATTAGAGGGTCAGGTATGGAGTTTAGTATCTTAGGTGAATTTCTGGCCAACTTAATTATAACAGAGGGGACTGCGGGAGCCACAGCCTCTCATTTTACTGCCCCAAAGAGAAATACTCTCTGGTTTCCACTGGCCCGTGCCAGCATCCCATTGGGAAAGTTTGGCGGGAAGACGAGACCTCCCCTTGTGACTGTGCAGTCCATCTGGAGGCCACAGAACTATTTCTGTCCCCGAGGAGTGGAGAGACTGAGATTTCTTTTCTTTGCTCTTTTATTCAAGCGCATTTAGTCATGCCCTGTTGCTCAGAGCAGGGAGGGAAGAGAAAGGGCCTCCGCTCACTTTGATGCGCGCACAATCGCGGGGAGCTTGTTAAAGTGCCTGCCCCGGCTCAGCGCGGCGGAGGGGGCTGAGTCCGGCATTTGTCTCTGGCACTGAGCCTGTGGGCCACAGAGGAGGGGACAGGGAGACCCGGGAAATGGAAAGGCCCTCTAAGGAGGCAGGAGTTGTGTTTTTCTAAGTGTGGATTTGAGGACCTCTGGGTCCTTGTGCTGTGTTTTTGTTTTCCCTGTGATGCTAAGTCAGAGGTCGTTATCTGGAAGTCTCTTGGGCCAGGAGAGGGAGACCCAAGGTCAGCATTCAGCTGCCGCCCCCCACCCCCTCCTGGCTGGGCACTGGCAAGGAGGGGCTTGGGGAAGGTCGGGTGGGAAGAACCCCATAGTGAGGGAGGGGCCAGGCTACCCACTGGCAGCAGGGTGGGAAGAATGGAGACTGGATGTGGTCCCGCGGAGCCCTGGCCCTGCCATTAGTTCTCTTCTGGGTCCCTGGGTCTGGTCTGTCCAGCCTATGGGTCACTTTTTTGGTCCCTCTGCTTGATTCTTGGAGGCCCAGTGAGCTCCCAGGAGCAGGGCTTCTGTATCTCTGATCTTCCTCTTCCAAGCATGCATGCCATTACAGCAGCAGAGGACAGACTAAGGCAGTCATTAAAGTGGAATGAAGATGCAAGCGGGGGATCTTCATTCCACTTTAATGGGGGATCTCTATTGGCTAGCATCCGACCTGATCATCAGTGTTGGGGGAGAAATGAGTGCTTGAGGGGTTCTCCACAGCGGGCCACACTGCAGCTCCAGAGAGGCACGTACTGATCCCCACCCTGCCTGCCCCAGGATGCCCTCCCTGTCTACCTGTGCAGGCCCGCTGTCCTCTTGGTCTCTGGCCAGGGGAGCTTGGCACACAGTGTACATGACCCACAGGGACAAGCAGTTTGCAGTCTTTGGGCCAGGTGCACATGCTGGGACCCAGAGTAACCCCTGCATCTCTGCTGTCTACACCTCTTTGGGCAGCTTGCCTGGGAGTGACCTTTCTGGAGTCTGAGAAGAGCCACTATTTGTACCTAGGGCCAAGTGGGCGCCATGGGGTGGAGGTCCTATGCTGGTGGACTGCGGGGGCTGCACTCAGGTTGGGCAAGGAGGCCCAGTGGTATAGCCTGGGGCACTGCCTGGGCTCTGACTTTCCTGATCTGTGTTGTGAGGGGATTTGGTGGGTGCTATCCATAGCCTTTAGGCTATGGCGACCTCGATCTTCCTTAAATCTCACTGGATGGTGGTAGAGGTGCCATGACAAGGCCGTTAGTGCACGCAGCACCCAGAGGTTCAGAAAGCACTGTGGCGCCCACGATGTAGGCCTGCCCTCAGGAGCACATCCTGACACAGGCGAGGTGAGTGAATGTATGGGAGTAGGTGCCTGGTGGCAGCAGGTGGCCAGGGTGGGTCCCCCTTGGTCATGGGGACACCTTTGGCTTGGCTTTCAGTGTCTGGGGCTGATCCTAGTAGGAGGGGCGCAGCACTGTGAAGCCAGCAGTACTTGCTAGGCCTGAGGTGTGGGTGCTTGGGCTCTGGGCACATGGCCAGGCATGGACAGCAGGTGGGTGCACAGGGCAGGGGGGAGGCATGGCAGTGCAGCAGGGACACCCTATGTTCTGGGCTGACCAACCTCCCCTTTTGCTGGCTGTTCTTGGTGCTGGAACTAGTCTGGTTATTCAGGGATAGGGAACTGATTAATCAAACTGTGCAGAACCTCTGGAATGGGATGTTGGATATCACAGAAACTGTTTACCATGACTTTATAACCAAGAGGAGACAGGCTTATGTTCTAATATGAGTTGAACAGAGTGGGGTGAAGCTGATAACAAGCCCTGCTAGCAGTGAACAAGAGCAGAAGGGTCCTGGCTGGGAGGTGGGTGGCCTCAGTGCCAACGCTGGGATGCCAGCAAGGGGCTCTGAGCCCTGAGCAGGCGGAGCTTTCTCTTCAACAGCCAATAAGCTGGAGACCTAGATGGGAAGGGGGCTTGCCCAAGGCCACCAGCTGCTTCAGTGTGGAACTGGGCCCTGGCGTGGGGCTCCTGCTTCCTACAGAGAGGCTCTTTCAGATACAGTTGTTCCTCAGTACCCATGGGTGAAAACTTCCACCTGCCCAGGCTACCAGAGTCTTAAGGAAGCTCAAGTCCTTTATGTATAACCTGTGCACACTCTTCCATATACTTTAAATCATCTTTAGATTACTTATCATACCTAATACAATATAAATGCTATGCAAATAATTGTTACACTGTGTTTAGGTAGCAAGGACAAGAATTGTCTGCATATTTAGTGCAGATGCAATTTCCTACTCTCCTTTAGATATTTTCCGTCTGCTGTTTGTTCAATATGATGACATGGAGCCCTTGAGAATGGAGTGCTGACAGTACCTGCTTTTATTAATTATTATTATTGTTGTTTATGATGCTAGGAGTGGAATGCAGAGCCTCGTGCCTGCTAGGCAAGCGTTCTGCCGCTGAACAGCACCCCTACCCTTGTATTTGCTTCTAGATCTTTACTTTAGATTGTTTGGGGGTGACTGGGACCCTCATTTGGGTGCAGGCCTACTATGCCCTGGAATATCAGCCATGGAAAAGGCCCTGTGTGTTACCAGGCCGTTCCCTCACCTGGCCGCCCCTGCTCTCTCCTGGACAGCCGTTTCTTTGGCTGGGAAGCCATGACATGCTTTCCAAGTCCCCTGGGCTGACCCCACCCAGGAGACCACATGGCTGGCCCTGCAGGGGGTGGGTGGGGATGGGACACTTTTGCAGAGCAGCCTGGAGTAGGGCAAAGTGGCTGCAGGAAAGAGCAGGGCCACCGTCAGCCGGGAAAAGGTGCCTCGTCCTCCACTGGGCACGACTCCTGAGGGTGCTGCAGAGGTGCTCGGGGTGGGTCTTCCTCAGCCTCTTTAGCTGATGCTTCAGAGCCCATAAATCTTCAAAAACACATTTTGAGCCCCCAGCACCCACCTAATTTTTAAAATGGTGTAATTTAAAAAATCCTTTCTTTATTTGGTACAGGGTCTTATTATGCAGCTCAGACTTGTAGTGATTCTCCTATCTCAGCCTCCCTAGCACTGGGTTTGCTGGTGTGTACCACCACCACACCTGGTTCCAAGGCTGGCATGGCATGTGGTGTTGGGATCAAACCTGGTGGGTCCTTGTGCTTGCCAGACAGGCGCTTAGATCACTGAGCTATCTTCCTAGCTGCCCCCAAATTATGTAATTTTAAAGGCAATTTGATTCAGATATTTCTCATTTTCTTACACCAAAACTGTTCAAATGCTGTTTTATTTTTCTCCTTCACCATGAGTTTTCTTTCCAAAAGTATTTCTGAAACTCTGTGTGCCTCAGCAGAGAACCAGGAACCTGTCCACTCCAGGCCTTGGGGATAATTACAGAGACTGCAGCTGTGAGATTCAAAGCTGGGGTTTGGGCTCAGGAGTTTTGCTGATCTCTGAAATCAGGCAGCCTGATGGGCAGGGCCCCATGTGCATCCCTTGTGGTCCTCTCTGGAAGCAGAGCCACCGCCCTTGGGAATTGTGAGAAACACTAACTCTGTTTATTTTTTGGTGCTGGGCAGGGTAAATTAATAATAAAAGCAAGCACAGTCAGGCCTTCATTTCCAAAGTTCTATATCATCAGGGCTTTGTGCATGTTCTGGGGGTTCTATCCCCGAGCTCCCCCCCCCCCCCAAATACTGCTTCTCAGGCTTCACCCTGCACTTGCTGAATCTGAACCTGTGGAAATGCAGCACAGTGACCATGTTGGCAGAAGCCTTCTCTGTGGATCTGCTGTGCCCCATGCTTTTATTTTGGTGCTGTGGGTGGAACCCAGGGCCTCGCGCATGCTAGGCAAGCATTCTTCTGCTGAGGTGCACCCCAGCCTGATGCACTTTTAAGTTAGAGAAGCATTTGTTCTGGCTGCAGGACAGGCCTTCCTGTGCATAGTGTGGGAGTGCCACACGGAGTTGCTTCGCAGAGATCACAGAAGATTAATAATGTGCTCCCGTATGTCTAACATGGGACGCTCATACCTAGGAGCTTGTCTCTCTTACATAGGGCAGTAGTGAGAATCAGCCTGGACTGCCTGGCTGTCTGATTACATCTCAGCTCTGCTGAGACCCTTGGACAGGTCTGTGCCTCAGTTTTCTCATTTGTACAATGGATGTAATGGTGGTACCTATCTTGCTGTGTGATATTACTAGCAAGTACACAGAGCATGTTAGAAGTGATAGCCACAGCTAGCTCCCGTGAGGGCCCAGGGATGTACCTGTTGTGCTGTGACCGTTCTTGCCACTTTTCCTGTCCTGGTGCTGCCTGACTTAGGCAGTGTCCTTTCCATTGGTCACTCTTGCCGAGTGGGAAGTCCAGTTTCTGGTGCGTTCCTGCTTGAGAGCCACAGAGTTCTGGGTCACAAATCACACCTGGGCTTCTGTCCTGCTTTGCTGTGCTGACCTGAGCTGGTCCCCAGCCTCTTTCACTCTGCCTTCTCCCCTGCACGCTGGAGGTGGGGCCAGTGCAGAGGGTGGCGGGGCTGGCCAAGCCGGAGCACTCCCTGAGACAGCTGTCCCAGGTGTTGTTCACAGGCTGCCCTGGGGTGAGGCTCAGCATGGGGGTTTTTGACTTTTTGGGGGAAAGGAATACTCAGTTGTTACCCCATGTGCCTCATAATAAACTATAATAGTACCTCAGTTTGCAAGTTTAACTTATTCTATGAGGAAAAAATGGCTACATTTGTGTTTGTGTGGGAAAGATGGAGGTGGCCTTTGTTGTCCCTGATGCAGGGTTTTCAAACAGCAACAAAATTTTGTCAAATAGTTCTGTTTGTGAACTGAATTATTTGCAAGCAAAGGTGTTTGTGAATCAAGGTATCACTGTACAATCCAGCCCCATTATTATGCTTTATTTTGAGACAAGATCTGGCCACATCACCGAGTTGCTCCAGGCTGGGCTTGAACTGGCGATCCTCCTGCCTGCACCTCCCACAATACTAGGATTATAGGCACTGTCACGCTCACCTGCATGTGTGTTTTTACGAGGCTTTTCAGAGGCTGGGTGCAGTTGGCGGGAGATAAGACTAGATCCCCTGGCCTGGTGCAGAGCCGGAAGGTAGACTGATCTGCAGGGCTGTAACCAGGCCAGTACGCCCAGGCCGCTTGCTGAGCGACTCTTGGAGTAGTGCGGAATGCTCCAGGGGCCCCTTGCCACCTGAGCCCACTGCCAACTCCTGTTTCTTGCTCATTGCTCCTTGGCTTTCTAGGAAGCTTTTTGAGCTACGGTTGACTTTGTGACCAGGTATTCACATCTGTATTGGAGGGCTGTGCAAGGCCAGCATAAATATTACAGTGACTCAGCATTTTTGCTCAGTTGCCCGAAGCTGGAAAATCTCCCATCCTGTCCACCTTATTTTATCTACCCGTCTGTCCAATCCCAGTCTTTCCTTAATCCATGCCTCCGGGTCCCTGGTGTCTTTGGCCCTCCATCTATTTCTGTGCACTCCGCATGTCCTCTGGGGAGCCCCCTGCAGGCATTGGTAGGCCCCACCATCCGCAGCACAGTAGGTGTGCTAGTTTGGCTGCCGAGCGGGTCTGATGCTATCCTGCCAGCTGTGTGCCTTGAGACAGCTTGGGTAGCTGCCCCTGCCGACCTGAGGTCCCCTCCCTGCGAAGATCATTTAAGGCAGCCTGCCTCTCATCCCCTGGCCGCCGGGCTCTGTGTGCCAGGGCGCTTGCTGCGAAGGCCAGCCTCTCCTGCTCATCCGAGTCTCTCTGCCAGGGCCACTCACTTTTGCCTGGGGCCTGGGGATGCACTCAGGTGTGACTAAGTGGGCAATTATTCTTATTTAAGTGATTTCAGGATTGCTGTTGATACTGCTTCAAAGCTTGTTTTATGGTCCAGCCACATAGAACTGCCATTTCCTGTCAGACACTGATCAGAGAGTGGAGTTCAATTCTCTGTGACAACCTGACTCACCCAGGCAGTGGGGCAGGGTGCCACCCAGCTCTACTGGGAGCTTTGGGGTATTTTAGAGCATGAAGGTCCCTAGGTCATGGGTGGAGGGATTCGTTGGGGGATTTTCTGTTCCCAGCTGTTATGGTTTGTGTCTAGTTGTCCCTCCAAAGCCTCATGCAGTTATGGGGTAGACTTCTAGAGTTTGTGATTAGTTCATGATCCAGGGTTGGAATTATGGGTGTGAGTGCTGCTAGGATTAGAGGTGTGAGTGCTGCACCCAGCCTGGGGCAGAGAGCCTGAGTGCAACATGAGGGAAACAGACTTGCTGTCTTTTGCTATTATTGCTGCTACTCCTCCCTTTCTGTCACCATGACCTGCTGCTCTCAGCCATGTGCCAGTCTGCCTTGGAGCCAGCGGAGTATGGACTGAACCTCCACAAACGGTGAACTAAATAAACCTTTCCTTCCTTAATTGTGAGTGTCAGGTACTTTGTACCCTAGAAATGAGAGAAGAGTAACCGAGTCACCAGCAGAGCCGCATACTCAGGAGGAGCCTGGCTTGGTGTCATTAGGTCTGGGCCTGAAATCATGGATGGTCCCAAATCCTGTGTAAACCATGTTGTGTCCTGTGCGTACATACATCCTATGATAAGTTTAATTTATAAATTAGGCAGAGTAAGAGATTAAATGCAATAGGTAATAATAAAACAAAACAACTATAACATAACAGTAGTGTAGTAAAAGTCACATATATCCAGACTGCTAGATCACCACTCTTGTACTTTGGGGCCACAATTAAGTCAAATAAGTATTTCTTGGACACAAGGGCTTCAACACTTGGACAGCTCACTTGATAATCAAGATGGCTGCACAGTGGCTAGAAGAATCCATGCAGATATGCTACACAAAGGGACGATCTGCATCCTGGGTGGGCCCGAGTGGCGTGGTGTAAAATGTTAGGAGGATTTTTTTCACCCTGCTCAGAATGGCAGGTAATTAAAAACCTACACTGCTCCTAAAAATTTCTATGGAATGTTTTTAGAGCTTGGCTGACCGTAAGTAATTGAAACTAGGTAAAGTGAAATGGCAAATAAGGAGGCCAACTGTACTGGTGACGCATTCTGGCTTATGTGAGGTTATGGAGTACAGGACTTGTAGAGGCAGCAGCAGACACATGGCATAGTGTGCCAGTGTGGGCACCACGTATATCTGAGTGCTCCTCTCACATATCCTGGCTCAAGCCGGCTATTGTGCCATTAACGCTGCTTTCAGCTGTGGAGATCCAAAGTCTCAGAGCCTCACCCTGACCCTGGTGCGTGCTGCGAGGCTCCTGGACCCTGCCTGGCTATACCTTTGGAAGTGGTGTGCACCTTTGCCGGTTGCTTTGTAATCTGTGTTTTCTGGCTGGTGGCCATAACTGAGTGAGCTCTACCTGCCTGGTGTGAGAGCCGCAGAGGCCAGCTCTGGAAGTCCCTGCCCCTATTCAGTCTCTAGGACTTGATCTCACTTGGCACACACCCTGTCTTTTCTCCTGGTTCATTTTGGATGTTAAATGAGTGCAGAGGTAGGGAGGACTTTGAGGCCATTTCCAGTTAACAGGAAGAGTAGCAGCTTTGGAGATCGAATTACTCAAATTCATTCACTTTTGCAGAGGCAGAAACTGAAATCCAAGACACAAAGGGAAGACAGTCACCTGGTGACATCAGGCCTGGGAGCAAAGTCTCCTGGAACTTCCTGTCTGGTGGGACGCATCCTCAACTCCCTCCCAAATTCCAACTTCCCAAATCGAGGGTGTTTATGTTAAAAATTTTTTTCTGACGTTTGGGTCTGTCAAAACTAATTTCAGCATTTCTAAAGCTTGGTAAAAATACAGCCTCATTACTTTGATGTCAGTGCATAGTTTACTATTAGTATATTCTGGGGTTTATCATTTTAGTCATGTTTAACACGGCTGCACCAGGCATGCACCATTAAATCTGGCTTATTTTACATTCCTGTCCGGAATTATTTATTTGGAACAATTTCCACCCTATCAAAAGACACAGCTAATGCTGTGTTTTAATGTGTTATTTACACACAAAATAACCTATTTACAACTCAGTGTGCGCCGGAGGGAGAATAGATGGGCCCCAGTTCTCTGCGTTCTGCTATATCGGGGTTTAACAATCTGGATTGCTAATAGAACCATTTATCATTGGCGTGGGGGAGGGGGACAGATAATTTATTTTATGTCTGTGGCCAGGTCTCACCGCCTCTGATCTCTGGAGCATTTTGAGGATAATACTGTAGAGTCTGGTGTTTGAGTGGGTGCGCGGTGTCTGAGGTGGCCCGGGTGCCCCTGGGTTCTCTGGGTTCATCCCTCTAATGGTCCTGGAAGGTGGGCCAGAGAAGGGGTGATGATGATACCTTGCAACTGCTCTCCTGTGGCAGGTGACACTGTAGTGGTGAGCCCTTCCCAGGGTGCTCCACAGGGAAGCGGAGTCGGGAGTCTGAGCCAGCTGGACTCTCTTGGTAGGAAGAGGGAGGGGTGGCCGGTGCTTGGAAAGAGAGAGGTGCCTTGGGACTGTGGGATTCTTGGGGGCAACCAGTTGACCCCTGCAGCTCTAGGATGGGGCAGAGGGTCTGGAGGATGAGGCTTTCTAACTGTTCCCAAGCAAGGCCTAGAGGTCCCTGGGGCTTCCAGGCAGGACAAGGCCCTGTGCCCATGGGATGGACCCTCAGGGCTCCTTGGAATCTCCTTCTTGGATGGATACAGAGGGTAAGGAGGAAAATAAAACAGCCCAGCTGCAGCTCTGTCCCTGGAACAAGCGACAAGAGGTAGGGAGAGGCGCTGGATCAGCAGATCCATTGCCCCTCTTCCCGAGAGCTTGTGGCATCCCAGTAGACACCCCAGATCCTGCAGTTGCCCTGCTGATGTGGGCAGTGCCTGTGGGGTGTTCCAGGCGCATAGCAAAGGGTGCTGGTGACAGCACATGGCCCAGGCCCTGCGGGAGGCTGCAGCATGTCCAGATCAGTGGTTGGAAAATGGTCCCCAAGCAGCTGTATGAGTTCTGCAGGGCCTGGACAGGCCCAGGGGCAGCCAGCAGCAGGGCTGCTGGCGTGACCTGGTGGCTGCAGCCCAAGCTGAGACAAGAGGAGGCCCGAACTGCTGCCCTGCACCTCCCCACCTCGGTATCTTTCACTGATTGCAACTCCAGTGTCCTTGTTTCAAACATGGACAGAATAGCAGCATAGGCAGGTGGGCTGGGGGCACCAATCTGGAGAGCCGGAAGCTTCAGGAACATCTGATGTACAGCAGGCCGCCTGTAAACAGAAATGGTGGCCTTTTGTGCGACTGTTTTTGCTGTTCCTGTGATCACTAATTCAAGAACCCTTTTCTTCTAGTAGCTCCTGTGTTTCCAGTAAATGTTTGAGAGAGCGAAGGAAAGACCCAAGTCTTTCCAGGGACTAGCAGTATGCCCATCGCATGGAAATGGACTGGTGCTGTAGCTCGGGTGGGCCAAGGTCCTGGGGTCTGTGGGTGCTACAGCATGGCTGGGGTGGCAGTTCAGGCTCAGTTCTGCCAGCTCCTTGGTAAGCAGCTCACTTCACTCCTTGTCCCTGGCACAAGCTCAGATCTTGGGCCTTGAGGCTCCTCCTGGGATCTGTCCCCCAGCTGCTCATGGCCAGCCAGACACTGTGCTTCAGAGCTTATTTGGAGTCCTGTTCCCCTGCCAGCATCTGGTGGTGGCCATCGGTGGCTTCTCCTCCTTCTCCTCCTGGGTGGGCAGAGAGGGGGGACTGGAGGGCTCTGCCCTGAGTGGTGGTCCTTGCTCTTGGTGGCCCTGTGTGTTTCAGGCCCTCACGACAGAGCGCAGGCACACTGTTGTCAGCACTGGTGCACCTGCAGGACACTAGGCCATCTGTGACCCTGGCACTAGGAGCCTGGCTCCCGGGCCAAGGAGGACCACTCTGCCATCTGATGTTGCCTTCTGTTGTTAGTGGCGGTGTCTGAGAGGTTTGGGGGTTTGGTGTGGGCCAGGCGGGAACACCGGCCATGGCCTTGTACCTTCTCCAATCCCTGTGACTCCAGAAGTGGAAGATGTCCAGGAAAAGACTGGTGTCACTGAACGGTATGCCGCTGGCCAGGGCAGGGAATGTCTCCTGGGATCCAGCATCCTGCCCTGTTCTGTGGCTCTCCCTGAACCCTGTAACTGGGAAGCCCTCGGGCATCAGAGAACCTGGCCGAAGGAACTTACCCAGAGGAAGGGAGTCAGAGGGGAGGACTAAGAAATGGTTCAGGATGCAATGTTTTCACACTTTGGGCCTCTGAGGCTCCTCAAAGGCAGGCCCTTTGTCCTTGTCCTATTGTTCCTATTTCCTAGGCTGTGAGGTCTCCACTCAGGTCATGCCCCACATGCCATCTTAGAGACAGGAAAGCAGCAGGTGTCCCTGGGAGGATAGGCAGGTGTGAGCTGACACGGTGCTCCAGGGTGGGCTGTCTTTGTCCTCTGTGGGATGGGAGTGGGTCTCACTTTAGCCAGCTGTGCAGGCTGAGGTCACTTGTTTCCACTGGATGATGCCATCACCTGCCAGATAGCTAGGTGGAGGCTGGAGCAGTGTGGACCCTTCCAGTTGGCTACAGTTCACACTGGTATCCACGCACTGAGCTTCTGGCTTCCCTAGCTGTGGGATGATGGTGGGAGGGAGAACCAGGTCATCCTACCCCTAGGTAAGGACCTGAGATGATGGAGAGTGTGTTCATAGTATACCTTACACATACGTATGTATAACAACATCATTTATGATAGCCAGAAGCGGAAATAACCCAGCTGCCCCTTAGCTCACAAAGGGATAAACAAAATGTGGTATACCTGTACAATAGACGATGACTTGACCATAAAAAGGAGCGAAATACCGAGAAGTGCTACTCACCAATGAACTGTGAAAACATCGTGCTAGTTAAAGAAGACAGCCGACCAGGGCAGATATGGTCAGGTTCTGTTTATACAAACTGTCTTAAACAGGGCAGGAAAATAGAGCAGTAGGTTCTAGGGAATGGGAGCTGTAGCAAACGAGGTTTCTTTCCGTGGTGATAAGAAGCTCGGTAAATCCATAGTGATAGTGGTTGCCTAACCTTGTGAATACACTAAAGCCCACCGAACTGTCCACTTTCAAGTAGTGAGTTTTATGAGATGTGAATTACAGCTCAGTTTTAAAGCAGACAGGAGGGGAAAGGAAGAAAGCATGGAAGGAGGGGAGAGAGGAAGGAAGTGGGGAGGGGGACTGCTGTTGTCACTCTGCTCATCTGGGCCTGGCGCTTGGCCCTGGGCTCCCCAGGCTGAGTGAACATCCCTGCCTCAGGAGGACGGGACATCTGTCCGGGCAGTGCGCAGCAGCCTCCCAGCCCTTTCTATAGGCTCTGGAGCTCTAAAAATAACTGAAGTGGAAGGCGGTGTTTAATGACAAAGTAAATAATTACATTCAGGGTGCGAGTGTGGAGGGAGCTGAGTAAATCACTTTAGCCAGAGCATCAGCCCCATCTGAATCCAGTCCTT